>JAQIVE010001315.1:0-25906 GCA_034698285.1 Sminthurinus bimaculatus
GAGTCTCTCATCGTGTAAAAAAGTATGAATGATAAAAAATTTAGTTCGTGAATGTTTACATACATACATTTTAACTGTATATAATAATGTACTTATAATTACTTAAATACCAGAGGTCTGCGCTCTAACCCCCCTCGTGCCATTTAATGTTCACTATAAACTATGCAACGTCTCTTAATGCAAAGGAATAAAATGATAATTAATATTAATTAATTAAGATCTAATAACGTACTTATAATACATGTGTTACACAGTAATATAACATTAAAATATTCCAGTTCGTTCTTCAAAGGATTCATCTTAACGCGAACTTTTAACCCTAAAGTAGTAATCGGGAATAACAACAAAGTATATACTACATAAAGTAACTGTGAGAGTCAACTACTGTCGAGCTACTATCGAGCTACAGGTCTCGAAAATACTTCTAAATAGAATAGAACAACGAAGATTGTGCCCAATAAGCTATTGACACTATATTATAACAAAGTAAATACTGGCAACTTCAACTACTTAGTTGTGTTTATACAATTTTTATGATTCGCTTAAAACGGAAAATAATTCAATTAATGTACCGGTATTATGCTCTAAAATTACGTGCACATAATATGTAAGTAAATATTGAATACCAATAATGCATATAAGATTATGAATAAAAACTGTTCCATATTCATTTTTACCTGTTCGCTATAATTCGTTACACCGACTGTATTAGTTCTTATTCATTTTTCCGCAATTTATAAGCCTAGCTCGTCGGGTATTTCGAAAACGCCAAGATATTCGAGGACATTCGGGCAAATTGGCCTTTAGGAAATGTGTGGGAAAACATGGGAAAAGAGGATTTGGAGGATTCTAGACAAAGCTAGAGACATGCGGAAACGGATGGTTGCAAGAGATTCTGGCATTCAGTCTAACAAAAAAAATGTATTCCATGTTTGGAGCATTACTTCCTTTTTCTTTCGTCTTCCCTCTTTTAAAAAAATTTTCTATCTCAAATAAAACCATTTTTTACTTTCACCGGTTGTATGAACATTCTCAAGTAATTTCTCATTGGATAAAAAACTAGCAGATCATTCAGCAAATAATTTGTGAAAAGCCGATTGTTAAATGGAAATTCAGACATAAAAATGATGCGAGCATTTTATTTTGTCTTGTGTATATTACTGTACAAAAACAAACTTCACTCTTGAACGTAGTATTTAGTTTGCAAGTCATACAAAATAAAGAAAATCCATTATTCCCGTTTCAATAACATTGTACATTCACTTTTAAAGCATAAGAAAAACAAGAACAACAAAACAACCCAACTCTAAGGAATCCAGATACATATTTTGCATAATTACATTGCTTTCATAAACAACAACATTGGACATACATACATTATGTTGATTATGTCTAGTGCCTACAACTGATAACTTTATATTTTCCTTAAGATTATGCATCGTGTACGATGTAAAGAGGGTAAACACATTTCTCACCATCTTTCCATGTCTACCAATTTTTTTATAATATTATAAAAAAAGTAACAGAACTTTAAGTAAAGACTATTGGGTTGTAAAAAAAATAATACACTAGCTCATGAATCACGTGCAAATAGAGAATCTATTATAAAAAGTAAATATTTTGTAGACTCTATACTATCGCTTGTTGTGATGCTTTTTAATGACGATATTTTTGAAAGAATTAATACCACTGGAGTTCATGATGTATATACACATGAGTAATTGGTACATATTACATACATAAACTGTAAATATGTATGTCGCCCATGCATACACATGTACGCTTATGAAAAAATTTTTATAATAGACTGTAAATGTTATCTAAACTCTAACATTAAGTTTAGTTTATAAAAAGAATACAAGGACATACTTAAGTTAAGAGGAGTAACTTACGGAATTAAAATAATATGCATGTTACTTCCCTTGTTCTTTACAACTTCTGTGTGATTCTTCTTGCTTATTAAATAGTTTTAATTTACTGATGGTTCCACAATTTCTGAAATTTCATTGCTGCACTTTGACAAATCTTTTTTCAAGCCTCCATTGTTGAGCATTGAAGATTCTTCCGATTTTGAATGTTCAATGTTTCCATTTTCTGTACTTTTAATATCTAGCTTTTTGAAAGATTTTTCTAGCGTCTCAGAATTCAATTTCCCGTTAGGTGTATTTTCATGATTTTCAGTCTGTTGTTTTTGGGTTTCTTCGTGCTTTGTGTCATCGTTTTCTTTCCATGAGGTTAATGCACTGTCATAAAGTTTTATCATCTCAAAGTCGTCGCTGACAGAGCTTTTGATTTGTTCCTGCATTAAACAAAAAATAAAAACCACACGTTATTAGCCCATTATGATCCAAGTGCCAAAACAACTACATGACAAAATATATAAAATTTGTGGAAACTGTTTCAAATAATTTTAAACTTTCATGATACATATACACAAACGTATTTTTGTACCTCAGTAGCAACTTTATCTGCGGCGGGAGGTTCATTACTCATCCAAGGGCCGTAATGTGCGGTATGCTCGTTTGGCGAACACACAACTTTTGTTGGCGTATCTTCGGATGAATACACTGAGATCTCTCCGAGTTTTTTCTTCAACTTGCGCTCTGTTTTCCAAGATGTGAGGGCTTCATCATACAAGAAAATCATTTCATAGTCATCCAAAAATGGAATTGGAGTCTAACCAAATAAAAAAAATACATAGTCCCATATACACCCTTCTTTTACGAAGACCTTGTCAAAATAATTTGTACATAAAATTAAGCTGTAGAACCTTTTTTCTTGAGTAAAATGAATGTAACATACCATTTGAGTCTGCAGAGCCATTTGTTCGGGGTCAAACTCGACAGAAACCCATGGTCCGATTTGTGGAACTTCTTCAGAGTCTGAACCCGAATCAAGATACTTTCTTTCCTCCTTCCATTCTCGCAGAGCTCGATCAAATTGATGGACTAATTCTGTGTCATCCCATACCGGATCTGTCCCCTGTAAAACAGTGAAGTACGCCAGTATATTAGAATTAGTTTTAGAAATAAATTCATACATTTTTATTAAATTAGTGTAAACGTATTCGCCGAATTCGGTGTCTAAACCGGATTTCTAGAAATAAGTGAAAGCAAACAGTGAGCTGTGGACAAAACAGCAAAGCACAATAAATTTGCTTTAATTTACATGTTAACACGCTTACCATTCCACAAATTTGACTTCTATTATACACATCACTCTTCTTTTTTGGCATGATGTACGTATTTAACTTTTATGACAACGTTTGAGATAAGAGATAAGTATTAATTGTAATTAAAGATTAAAGAAAGAACAAATTCACGTGAATCGTGAATCTTGTACACAGTAAAATTGAAATGGATAGCAAAAACTGCGAACGTGATTCTTTTTGAATTTTGGAGTGGCGCCAATTCAACAGAAATTCACATAAATCAAGAAATCAAGTTTTGATGGAATCCGAATTAAATACTTAACTTTGGTTTGTTGTGTGATTATTTAAGTAGTTAGACATTAAATGAGGATAACTACAGCATTTTGCAGGTAAGGTTCTTTTCAATGAACATGTCAATTCACATTGTAATTAATCTTCACTGTACTTTTTGTGTACTTACGAGTTAAAATCGTGTTGTTGTTGATCTGACTGTCATCAATATTCGTAACAATAATATTTTTTATTATGGTCTGATTTTAACTTTTAACCCTTTTTTGTATACATATACCATTAGGGCAATTTTGTACTTCTGTAAGTATTGTTTCCAGGGAGTAATTAATTTTTTTAATGTGTTCATTAATTAAAAAGGTGACGGTAATCGGGATGACAGAAGTTGTGGAAAATGAAGGATTGTTCGAAGGATGTGGAAGAGAAGGGCCGATTCGTGCTATTTTCTTGAGTGAATTCCATCATATTGCTGGGCCTAAAATTGTTGTTCAATATCCACCGGAAACAATTTCGTAATTATTATGAAACTAAGCTAAATATAAAACGTGTACATACACTTACAAATGGTTGCAATATAACAATGAATTACTAGTCCAATGTTCTAATGATTTGTCCGTAAATAAATGCGCAATTTAAGTGAGGTAGTTTGTTTTCTTGTTACTAGAAAAGAAGTCTTTGATGCCCTGTCTACATACATCATTCCAAAAACTCATCTCCAGCGTCTATCAATGACAGTGAACGCACTCGGGAAGAAAATAATTGGCTACCCGATACAAATCATGAATGATAAATATGAAAGAAATGCTTTTTACTTCAATACCTGTTTCGTGTGTGACGCGTGGGCCAGAACTGTTCAGTATGAGCAAGTTTTAGTTAAATTTGCGGAATTTTTCCATTCGTTAGAGCTAGAAATTGAATATCTATCTAAACTTCGAAGGTATGTATTTACTTTTTTGTACATTAACTTTATATCTTTAACTTTAACTATAACATTTGTAATTCGTAGCCTTACCTGTCACAACTTTATACTTCAATGCAGTGGATCATGATTGTCAATGTAAAGTTACTGATTGCACTACAGTGGAAATGCATTTAGCAGTCTTTTGAAGCAAAACCAGTCATACTCCTTTATTATTGATTTGTTATTCTTCCATTATAGTATTATTGATGTGTGTCAATGGCTTTAAAAAAGTATCCAATTTAAAAAATATTAATTGTGAAAGCAGGAAGTTGCTAAATCCATTTGGTTACTGATCAGTAGTGTATAGTGTAAAAGGAACTAAGAAATTGTAACAATTGAAATTAATTCTGTACTTCGTGTTTTGTTTTATGTTTCTGTTTCATTGTTATTCCAAAGTGGCCACGAAAAAGAGCTGGAGAAGATTTTTGAAAATGTAATAACTGGTCTTAATGGATATAATCGAGAATGTTCAATTGTTTTTCGTGATCGTCTTCTGAAATTAAAAGTCGTTTTGGCAACTGTCTGTGATCCTCCTCAAGTATATAATCATGAAGTACCTGTATTCATTACTGATGCGTATCAGATCGACAAATGGGATTTGACTACTCAACAAATATTACCTTATATTGATGGATTTAATCACGTCTCAAAAATTGGTACGTATACCTACTTACAAATTTCAGTCAAACTTATTCTTTATGATTAGTGATAGTAATTCTCATGGTTGGAAAATCTTGCATCATAGTATTGTTTGTATCAGTCAATCAGGTAGTAGTGATAGTGAGCATAGCGTATTTATTTGTGCATAGTAAAAAATACTTTATCTGCAAAATGGATAAAGTGATAAAAAGTAAACAAATGTCAATAAATGTAGGAATAAACCTTCGATTCATAAATATACCTAAGCTTATATCTTTGGTTTAAGGTGTAAGGTACTGTGCCGAATAAACTATCATGGGAGTTGCAATATTGCACATTTCAATGAATTTACATTTAATTCTAATGTCATGAATATCAATTTTATTACATTTCTTGTGATGGTGTGGCTATGGTGTAGGTTTTAAAAGTTTTTCAAGATTTTCCATTCCTTGTCATTTGTAATTGCTACAAATATGATGCTATTATTTATCCGATTCATGGGTAAAGCTAAATTAAACCGTCACTATCGTGTATGTGTTCAAAGGAGTGAACCCTTTAATTTAAAAAATTACAATAATATAGTAAAGCAAATGTTATGTTGTATGTAAAAACTTTTTTAATTTTCTTTTATGCAGCCAATTTAGCTGATGTCGATACAAACCTCGTCAAAACTTGCCTTCAAAATCTTCTATATTATCGTGTAATCAAGACCGTGCCACTTTTCCTTTATGGAAATACATACTGTACCACTCCATTAGTCCACACGAAACTCATTAATGGCACTCCAGAGTTCAAATCAGAATGCTTAAGTTTTGTCTCTCGAGTTGAACATGTAAGCTAAATAATATACCTTTTATCTAATTTACTTGGAAGGTGTCCCTTTGTACACTACAAATTTAAAATAGAATAAAAAAAGTAAACAAGATAATAACTCAATATACATCCTATAGACTCTGTAAATAATAATAATACAGTGTAATTTCCCTGAGGAAAACTTATGGAAAATTAAGGACGCATTGATTTGTTCGACTTTTTTGGGGGGGTTGATAGGGGAAAGAAAAATGAAAAGAAAATAAGTAAAGAAGAAAGGGTTTCAACTAGCTATACTTGTACACTGTACTTCCATATGCATAGGTCATAGGTATATAATATATATTTACATTGTATGTTGATTTAATTTCTATATAGACGAGACCACATTTAGTCGACGTCGTTCGGTTTTATTGTGCGTTGCGACGTGGGGTGACCATCAAGGATCTGTGTACAAGACTTCGTACAATTCCCGCAACCCTAACAAGTCGGAGTTTGTTAGAACGGATTCACTCTTCATCCAAGTACAGTGACATTTCCCTGTCTTCATCTGCTCAATCCAGAACCTCGTCAAATCCTACAACCCCAGTAAAATTGCATTCAGCCATGATTTCATCCAAATCACATTCCCACCACCCCATCGGTGAATTCCAATCAATACTCAGTGTGGTGGATGAAAGACGTCTGGTCCTATTCGGACTAACGCATGGCATCATAAGGAAAGTAGAGAAAACTCTTCTTCTTCAAAAAGCTGGGAGAATCCCTTATGGGATGAATAACATTAGTGATAATGAGAGCCGGGAACATTTATTAAGACATCGAAAGAAATTCAAAGCCCTTTATGAGATGTTTGATGGAACCCATACGTACGATGAGATTTGTTTGGCTCATGACCTTACACAGACTGAACTTGATGAACTGGCAGAAAGGGACCCGGACGTTCAGATAATATTTTTGTAAATGTTAAAATTACAATGTTTACAATTTTCAATGCCTTGAAAGACAAATTCAAGACAGCGTTATGAAAAGGAAATTTATTGCTTTTATATTTATACAATCACCGAAAAGGTTCGTTTTTATTCTACCGACTATTTTTAATTTTCTCTGTAATTATAGTGCACGAAAGATTAATTTATTTTAAAAATTCTTTTTTCTCTTAATATATTATGCAATCGCTTTTACGTTAATTTTTTTTCGCCGATTAACAGTAGCAGAAATACCGTTTCTTTCTATATTTCCGTAAAAAATGTTACGTGTAGGAATTAAATTTTGATTCTTTACCTTATGATTAAGAATCAAAGTTATTTATGATAATAAAACTAAGTAAATCATTATGTTAAAATACCACAATTGTGTGTCCAAAATGAAACACCAATTTATCGGTATTATGTACATTGCAAATATGTTTACATATCCCTAGACACTCGTAGTTTGTGCATTATAACTTGATTTTTTACGTAAATCTTGAGTATATACATCATCAATGGCTCTCATTTTCTGATTCACGCAATAGAACGTCTAACAGCAACAAAACTAAATATGAAAGCCTGCATTATTGTTGTCCTTTTTTATTTAAAATTCAATAATTAAGAGAAATGTGTAGGTACTCTGTACAAATGCTTTGACTCGTCTCCTTTCCAATCGTTTCCCAAAAGAGATTGCCAATTTGTAGTTACATTGCTGTATACATGCTATGGTATTGTGAATGCATAGATGCATATTTTTTGTTTAATCGGTACTGTGAGTATCATCATTACGATTTCGAAGATTTGCACTGTGGTATCTTTCCGTCTATGGGACGCTGCTTTTTGTCAGTGTTTCAAAGACATTAAAAGAGGCTCAATAACTAAAAACGTAATGTTCATACATGGATAAACCTATTATAGATTTTTAGATGATTATTTCTAATCTAGGCGATAAAGCTGCATTTCATGCTACATCTTTAACTCTCATTGTTGTGCTTTGTAGGGACATTTTTCCGAGAATTTTTCTCAAATTACAACTATCGGTAATTATCTCAACCGATGTGGAAATTAAATTTTGGGTTTTGTTCACATGTGCTGGTGAAAGGGAAAAGGGAAAACAGAAGTAGAGCATCTACATATTCCATAATAAAATCTAATGTTACAGGTACATATTTGATTTGTTAGTACGAAAAAACGGTAATTTAAACGTTATCTTGTAACATCATTCATCATAATATTGGATACATTGTGTAGTATGTGCTTAGAAATATAATAAATAGGGACTGATTTCTTCTTATTTACATTGATGTAGTCAATTCAATTTGTTGTCATTTTTTCATTGTAAAGATATCAATAGCTGTAGCACACATAAAAAAGTTCTTTAAGAAAAAGTGAATCTTCCTATCTTTTCATCAAAAAGAGATATCTTACGAAATATTCGTCGTTATATAAGGTATCAAAACATTTGTATTGATAAGCTAGCTCAGTGTTTGTTCTGCAGTACCATGTATATGCATGTGAAAATTAAGAAACTAAAGTGTATACAATTTCAACTGCAGAGAAAAGAGAAAACATAAAACCAATACAATGCAAGAAGAGAGGTATTATGCTACACGTATAATATTATAATAAAAGTATTGTAACAGTGATACTTTACAGTGAAAATACAGTACAGTTTACAATTCTACCACCAACAATGCACATACAACAACAATGAGTGTGTATTTGTGTAATCAACAAGCGATTAGAAAATAAACACGGTAAATATAACATGTGTTTGATTGTATTGGAACTAAAAATTATTTAAATGATTTATTCTGTCAAACTACGAAATGCAATAATTTATTCTAAGTACATATACATACATATGTGGTGCATTATTAGGTATTTATTTGTGAGTCAAGTCGATTATGACAATGAAACACACACGCAGGCACGCAGAGCGGATCTTATCATATTTATCATATCATTGGTATTTATATTGCCTATTGCCTACACTGTTGACTCTAATGCTCTTAAGTATAATTGAGCGAGAGTCAATATTAATAAAGTGAAATGATCACCATATTAGTCAGAAAAAAGGTTTGTATGATTTAAGTTTACGTCACAGATATGTATTAAAAAATACATTTTATTTTTTATTCAACACTGCAGTACTCTGAGATTCCACAGGATGTTTCTTATAATGATGTTTATACTATGCAAGAAGTGCAATGTGTTAAAAATACACATGCACACGCACAAATTTCTTTATTCTTTATCTAGATAAATATTTGAATTTACTTTTCCTCCCATGGAACGGAATAGTAGTAATCGGTACGGTATTGTGTTTTCATATACATACGTAGTGTACAATATGAGACACTTAACTTGTTTCTAATTGTCCTAGCAGTTTTCCAAGTGTGTATGGTTATTAGTTATTATTGTACGTATGTACATTGTACATACTTAGAGATTACCTAAGCATCTTTGCTACATAACACACAGGTACGCTATACATAATAACCCACAATACGAAAAGTTGTGGTCTCTTCCACTTCACTCTCCATCATTGGCCTTTTGTCTGTGGACAATTTGCAAGACGTTTGAATGTGATTTATTTATGTGTAATAGGCACATTGCATGTGTGATTCACCATGGGTTTCGAATTTCGAATTGGTTCAGTTTCGTTTTCCACGTCAATTGTATAATATGTATGATAAAAGTGGCCTACACATTCAACCTATTTAATGCTTTGACGCGTCATGCCCAATTACATAAATATAAGGAGCTCCGCTAGAATACAATTAATTAGTAAGAATAATCGCACCAGCACCACCAATTCGGATTGCGATTGTAATTGTAATTGTAAGTGCGATTGAAATCTCAAGACTTTAATCATACAATGACTATTTGGGCGGTCGCAGTGTGCAACGTTATCGTCAGCCAGAGGGTGAAAGAATTCATTAGAAAAATTCTTCATTCTTCATTATACAAAGATTACATTTATACATGTGAGAAACATGAACACTTCTTTTTGTTACTCGTGTAATTTTGCATTTTGTTGTAATTTTAGTTTGCAACCTTATGCTGCACTTTGACGGTTCTGGGCGAAAATTCGCAGCTTTCATTTTCACTCGACTTTCTTATATTCTATAAAAATATGCATGTATACGAAGTATGTATGTAGATCCAAATAACATTGCACGATTTGTTGTATGACAAAACCTATAAATACGATACAAACGACGCATAATACAAATATTTAACTGTGGAAACAATGCAGTAAAGAAATCTTCACATTTTCTTGACACCCGGCGAATATAATACATAAAAGCTGCAAATATCTGTATTTCATGTTTGTATTTTGTGTTGTACACTTCCTGTTTTGTATTTCGTATGATATACCTATATATTTGCGTATATTGTATTGCAGTTTGTTCACGTCATGGTGCATTGGGCAATCAGGGCATGAAAAATTGGATACAAGTGTAAAGAGCATAATATGTATCCACATTCATTTATTTATGGATTGCAGTATTGCATACTGTAAATTATTCTTCGCACCTTGCGTTTGACCGCCTGCCTCTCTGTGTTTTAAAATGCTCTCTAATTTTTAAATGACATAGCAATTTCCCCAGTACTCTAAACTCTAAATAAATAATTTGATTGATTTGTTCTTAGAGTAGGTACGTACAAATTGGTATTGGTTAGTAAAAATGTATAGTAGGTGCACTTACAGATTTGTTTATGATTGCAACAATGAATTTTCCTTCCGGAGGTATAACTAATAACTATTGGGCCAATAGTATTGGGCTCCTTTCTCCGGAGGTGCTATATTGTTATATTGTTTTGACGGCATTTAGTAATACAATGCAACATAGTGCAATGCTTATGACTTTTGCCACGAAATTACTTGGACGTTGGAATTTGCCGTCAGTTCTCCGTCTACGTTTAATACACCACACTTATTTATACAGTACATACGTAATGTATGTATTATGTATCTGTACGTTAAATATATAAAGACATAACACATACATACTTTCATTCATCCTACATTCCTTCTGCCTATGAACTTTGCAATGTATGTATGTAATATGTATATGTGTGTGTTGTGTGTGTGACTCTCAACTGCCTACTTGACAATAGAGGATAATTTACTTTCGAGGGGCAAAGCACCAAATTAATCAAGTCTGTCGTCTCATTCTCTCTTTCTCTATGTACTTCCATATCACACAGTTATGCGTGCCTGCTCTGGTTTGTTCCTGCCTCCTTTCTTCTTTCTTCTTTGCGATACATGCCTTCATTTCATTTCACTTGACTTCTCACTCTTGTGATGTAATGCAGTACATTTCATTACACAGCTCCCAGCTCCCAATTCTCTCGTCCTTTCCCTCATTTTATACTTTATACACACTTTATACAGGTCGGTCTGCCTTTCTCTCGTTGACTCTCTGCCTCTTTCTCTTGTTCTGTCTGTGTACCTCCGTCACTGTCAGAATTTGAGTCATGAGACTTGGAACTTGGAACATATTATATGAGATATTATCAGGGCAAACTGAAGCAACAATCCAACAACCGACAACCATAAAGATGCAGGGCACTGTACTCCACAGAACTAAAAGGAGAAGAAGAAGTAACTACAATAATATATTGTACATAAAGTATATCTCTATATAGTGGATAAAATTCCCTTTACTTTCAACTTTCACCATACCTAGCTTCCTATAAATGGGAGATACTATAATCCCTGTATTGCGCTTCTTTCTCACCCAATATTAGAAATAAATGTGCAGAGTACATGGAAGAATATTATGAAATGGTGCGAAAAGAGGGGCAGAATTGGTTTCGTGTATCTCTCATTATTTGTGTTATTTATATATATGGAAGAGACGTCTACATTCTTTGTTTACACAAAATTTACAAAGATTAATATGAGCATTGTAATAATGATAATAATATCGAAATCAAATACAGCATCATGCAGAAATATAAAGATGCCTTGGCTTTAATTTGCAATAATATATCATACACCGCAGAGGACGAGCTACGACAAATTATTGTAATTTTGAATACTGAGTCAGTATTACTGACCGACATGAGCTTATCTCTTAGCAAGGAACCAGGTAGAACTTTCCCTCTTCTTTTCCGTCGTCTAGCATTATTACTGCTATCATCATTATGACTGCCTTAGTCATTCGAACATTCTTACTCATTCCCCTCCTCCCCTCACTCAATTCACCCTCCCATCCAGTGACATATACTCTGGGATTAAGTGCTCCTTGCTCCTACATTCATCTTATATTTAGATGAAAGCACATACATATTTATGTATGCACATGCAGTGGATAACTGTGGGTGACTTTTCAAAATGATAGAGTCCAGAATTAGAAAGAGAGGAAAGGAAAATAGAGAGCCAGACAAGAACCAGGCTTTATCAAAATTGTACTTGAACTTGGAGAAATTCCTTCTAGTTGGTTTTCCCTCATCTCCTAATCATCTCTCGGCTTCATCCGCTCCTCTTACTCTGCTTTCTATTTTTATACATATGAGTGTGAGGGCGAGTATGCGGAAATGAAAGAAATTACGGGAATTTTATCTGACGAAAAAAATATAACGAAATGCCCACCTTCAATCCTACACAAGTAAGCCTGTCTCTATATATAGACTAGACAATGTGCATTACATAATAAAAATATTTGTAAAAGGGAGGTTTAACATTTTTGAGGGGTTAGCATAAAAACTTTACTTTTACTTCCCATCTTTGGTTAGTTTATTTAGGGCGTTAATTGCTTTTCTTGGAAACCTAGTGCATGTATTTGACAGAAATGAAAAAATGCCAGAAAAGTAAGAAATCGGATAAATAAAACAGAGATTCTTTTACTGCTAAATTGTTTAAAACTAAATAAAATCTTGCAAACGTTATTTTGTGCTCCGAGTCAAACCTCCTGAATCTACCTCTAAATTTTCTCCATAGGGTTGTTATCTATGCAAAAAGAGGAAAGGAGAAACGGGAAAGAAGAGGAGTGGAAAGGAAAGGCCGGTAAAAGTTTTGTTACTATCCACATCTCACAATTCCCTTCTATCTATGGAGATCTATTCTATATACAGACAGGCACAGGTATTATTTATTATAGGGCAGGAGTAGGAGTAAATTGAGTGCATAATAATATGTAAAATGCACATGTATGTACTTATGTGGACGGATTTGTCGTTTATCCACACACACACACACACACACACACATATGTATACATGCATAATATATATTCAAGGCATTCCTCGCCGCCGAATTTCTTCTCAAGATTTTCTTTGGGAATTTCAGGATCTCGGGATTTCCTAGATTTTTCTTTCTTTCTTTTCTTTTCCTTCCCCTTTACTTTTTTTTCTCTTTTCTCCCTCCTTCCACTTTCTCTCCCTAAAGAGTGTAAAATTCAGAATTTGCCTCCGCGTCTCTGGGTGAAGTTTTTGACTGATAAGAAAAGTAAAAGCAGATAGAGCGATGAGAAGGCTGAGAGACGGTGAGAGGAGGAAAAGGAGAAAACTTCACTGCTTCCCCTTTTGAGTTAATGCAACGGCTTAAAATTGTGGATTTTGGATTCTGGGGTCCTAGACGGCAATATAACTCCTAACTCGAAGCTCAGTCCTTTTCTTTTTACCTTTAACCATCTTCGTCCTTTTCTCTGTCTCCGTGGAATAGAAGCTGAAGCTGCAGTTGAAGACGAGGGAAAAGAAGAGCAGGAACCGTCAAGTGGAATATTAAGGGAAAATCAAGAGCCACCAACGACAAAATATCCGGAGTTCTTGTGACATATGCGTGAAAAGGCTTGTATGCACATCAGCGTATGTATAACTAACTACTGATACACGCACAAGGTGAGTGAATGAAAGGAGGAATGAATGAATGAATGCATACTCTTCCAAGCTCCGCATATATTATCATTTATTTTATATAGTACACATATAAGTACACTTACTCGAGCGAGTCAATTACTCTCCATTGTTGGGCGACTTCACTCCATGAGCCTTGCCAGATTGCATTTAAACACATTATGCATACTGCGTGAGCAGAGAGAAGAGAGGAAGAAAGAGCAAGAGAGGTAGAGAGTAGAGAGAGGCTTGAGTGGATTTCATATCAAAATTGTAAAGGAGCAAATGTATTGGCTTTAACACTGGCACTGGCTCTGGAATTGACAAGATGCCCGACAATATGACATAATGATGATGATGACTAAGAAGACGACGAAGAAGAAGATGCATAAGACGACGACAGTAGTAGTCGATGGTGACGACTGTCAAACTTTGATTAATTTCATCCGAGAGATTTTTTCTTCCTCTCCATCTCTCTCTCTCTCTCTTTCGTCTCTCTTTCGTGTAATTTACAATGATGGTGATTCCTCATGCTTATAATTTCTCCATGATATTCAAAAAAAAATATCAAAGATTCAAAGGAGAAATAGAGAACCTACAATTTTTTCTATAGAGATCTCTCCCTCAAACTCCAATTCAAACGCAGGTTCACGTTCAAATTTACATTCACATTCACATCCAGTCTTATGCTCCATTTAATTTGATTCAGATTTTTTACACACAAAGGCACCTTCCGTCATAACATACCATATACTGTACAATACTGTTCTGTGTATATGTATGTATGGAGCATGGAGGTTTTACAAATTTTTATTATTTATACGAATTGTTAAGAAGGTTTTTATAGCATTACATGTGTGTAAAATATAGTATGCATAACGAGCAGAATAGTTACATAACTAATGCAGTTACCTGTCACTGTCCATATAATTGCGTGTCTCTGTCTGTGTGTGCTGAATTGACACCATCGGACAACACAATAAAAGACATACGTGTATAGAGTATAGAGCCGTTGGTGTATCTGCAACGATTATACCTATGTTGAATATTTTTCAAGGGTGGCTGCAATGTGCTTTTTAAATAAAATGAAACCCATGTTAGGGCCTCTTTATTAGTCCTAAACACACAAAATTGATAATTTTTCCTATGCCATAAGCAACTTTTGGACGGTGCTATGAAATCATACGACGTAACTGTATGGTTTTATTTCCCAGAGCAGTGATACACAAAGAATCCCCACCAATGTGGTTTTTAAGTCTCCAGAAAAATCTGGCTGCAGGAGCTTTCTATAAACTTGTGGGTAAAAAAGACATGTATACATACTTACATGCGAGTTGATGCAAGGCACATGGCAGATCACAAAGGAATCCGTTATCAGAGCCAAGAATCATGTCAGAGAAGCTGGTGAATTGAATTCCCATTTTTGGAAGGTTGAGTTGATCTTGATTAAAGGCAGTTTGAAATTAAACCATGGTCGCTTGTTATTCCTCTCTTCACATATTCCCTTTTTCTCTTCACTTGAAGTCTACTAAGAATCTATCTAGGATATAATACTAATATTTAAAGTGTGAAGCTCTTTGCTATTTTGTGCTTATACTTACACTGATATATTACAGTATACATCTGCATGTTTTTTTGTTGCATTAAGATACACAGTAACTTATTTCTCTTATATGTATGTATGCCTTCATCTGTCGCTCTTTATTCTTTATCCTCGTCCAAAATCTCAGAAGTCACTCACACAAGTCACAAATGAATTGCGTATGCTATTGTACATAGATACATATGATGCAACAATTATTCTTGTTCTTGTTCTTCTATAAATGATTGGAGACGAGGCTGTGTTTCTTTTAGCTGATTACATTTATTATAGTGATACGCACACATAATTTATCTGTCTTACACAATATCATTTGTTTGGACATGATATGATCTTCATCATCATTATCATCATCATCGTCATGTGGAAGGGAAGCACACACACATCTCTTGTCTCTTGTAGGATCAATACTTGACACATGCATGCGTGTAAAATGTCAATTGTCGTAATTGTCAAGGATTGAATTTTGATACATGTTAACATCAAACATGCTGTTGTGACCAAGTAAGTACTTTGTGCGAATAATAATTAAACCCAATTGGAGAAAACTCTGTCTATCTCTCTCTCTCTCTCTCTACAACAACTGCCATATAGAGAGTTGACAACAACAACAATAATAATAATACATAATGCTAAATGCTAAGTACTGTATTAAATGTGAAGCCAAAATATTTTGATATGGAGAGACTTAGTTTTTATCTCTAATTGAATTGCGTATTAAAATGGAAAATTAAAAGGAAAAGTGTTTGTAATGTATGCACAACACTGGAATCAAATAATTATCGTGAAGCAAAAAAATAAGGTGAAAGAGAGTGAGAGAGAGAGAGAGAATGCGTCTTTGATCACGTTGATAACGGCGAGCCGAAAATGGAGTGACAGAGGTAATAAATATTAGTGGGGGTACGTCATATTCATATATCACCATTCTAATGTGACTGAACAGACGCAGATCCATTGACGAGAGATTTGTCTAATTTCTCAACGTATTAAGTAATGGGTTTCGTCTTTTATTTATTATTGTATTTTTGGTTACCAGTATTTTATGCACAGCATACCTGATGTTAAACATCGATTATGTTAATGTGAAACCGCAAGTTTTCTGCTTTCTTTCCCACTTTGTACATTGTACATGCATGTGTGCACAGTGCACAGTGTTGAGCACTAGAGTAGGAATAGAAAGCAAAAGGTCCATATTTGGCCTCAGAGTATTAGCTCAAGTTGATTAGTTCCAGTAATCAGAAACAGTCAGTGAGCGGTTTTCTAATTATAATTTGTCATGAAAAATGAACTTAATGAGCCGGCTTGGTGCTCCCTGCATTATTTTGTACAGTACAATAATATATTGTCAGCTTACGGAATGCAGCTTGTGAAAAAATGTATGTATGCTGGCGATAATATCTGTATGCATGTTTCTTATGCGTTGCCCTCTTCTTCAACATTTTTTAGAAATACATAATAATACACATCTATTACATTATACATACATGATGCATATTACAAGGGAGCAGTACAGTTAGGGGAGCTAGGAAAAAGTGTGCATTGATTGATTACCGTTTACATCCTTATTTTACTTATTCAACCTCGTCATCCGCCATGAACACCAAGCAGAAGCCAGACCAAAGTAAAACCAAAGGCATGGAAAGGAAGCCAAACTGGGAGAACAAAAAAGAAATACAGGAGTTAATTGAGGTTGAAAAAATAAAGAAAGGCCTAATGTAATCATTAAACAAAGTCAGGTTAAAGAAGAAAAAAAGAAGCAAAACACAGTCTTTGAAAAGCATTAGTCAGATTTGTATGCATTTCTCGATGGTTTTTGCCTATAATATTGGGCCACAATTCAACGTCAATATTCAAATATTTCATTTTTAGAATTTACAGCTAATAAGAAGTACTGACACACCGACTACTGACCTAATACTTTAACAGGCTATATTGTAATTGTATATTGTTAGAATATACAATTATCCTCATGAAAAGTGCAAATTATTACGTCATATTGTGGTATTAAGTGCGCATGTGATCTTGAAAGTTGAAAGGCACTGCGGAGAAAAGTTTTTTTCCAGTTTTCAATGCTTTCATTTGATTTTCAATTCACTAAAGTGGAATTCAAAAATGTTCAAAAATTTTCCTAGACATGCTTTGTACTTAATATACCAATCGAAATTTGAAAGTTTGAAGTGAAGAGTGAAGATACTGCATTAAAAGTTAATACCTAACCAAGTTGACTTCAAAATAAAAAGAAGAAGGCTATACGAAACATTGAAGTATAAATTTGATTAATTTAATTTTAATTTTGTCGAGTACTCTGGAGTCAGAATTTTGAGGGAGACCAAAACCACCGTTACTTTGATATAATACGAAATAATAAAATGATGCCGGCGCTTCTATGGTATTGCCATAAGATCCACATGACCACTGTTGTACACAGCTTTTTCAAATCCACATATAGGCATAGGATACCTTTGGGATTAGATTGGGTTGTACGTAGATTCATGCAGTACAAAGATATCGAGACTTTTTCAAAAGACTATTGTCAAGTAAGCATACATACATATATGAATACTTCTCATGTAGTACCAGCCAGGCGTAGGTGTAGGAACAAAGTTTCATTTTTTGGTAGACTTTTCAAATAACTTTTACACTACAGATTCGGCTAACACTTGGTTTAGTGAATTTTTAAGGGATGCTATTAAGACTTTTGTGCAAGAAGTTAATAATGGCCAGAGTTCTACCACACATACATATAAGACTGAAGCGGAGTAACTTGTAGAAACAGTGGATATAGTGTGTATTATTGTGCTTAGTTTTATGTATGCATAGAGTTACGTTCATTGACGAAAAGCTTTGAACTTGTATCCCTATTTCTGCGGCAGGATATATTGTCATGCAGCTTAGGAAACTAATTAGTTGATTACCTCTAGTTGACTGAATTGAAAAGAAGGGGAGAAAGACAGAAGAAGTTTCAGTTCTAGGATATTCTGTCATGTTCTGTTCTATTATGTTCTTGGAAAATAATCTCGTGAACCTCTTGAGAGAGAGAGAGAGGCTTCCCTATTATTTCTGCATGTGTAACATCATTTTCAATAGTCCTTGTTGTTTGCTTGTTGGCTGGTCGTAAAAAGTTGACTCAACTTCCAGCTCCAACTTTCAACTCCCAACTTGCTTGCTTGCATGTTTACTGTTCGTAATACTTTCAGTTCCAATTTCCGATCTGAATTCGCTACAAGAGATGTAGTAAATTTGACTTTTGCACTCGGTATTCTCACTTCTCCGTCTCTCTTCCCTTTTGGTCGTTCCCCATATGAAGTGATGTGATGTGGTGCAATAATGGGCACATTGTAGACTGGACCTCTAAACCAATTTTGTTTCTGAATGTGAGTAGGTGATGCTGCATGGGCTTAACATCACTGCTGTTGTTGTAGCTTGCGAGCAAGAAATTCTCTTTTAGGCCATGGCTCCGGTAGCAATTGTGCCCTAAACGGTACCTTTATACACCGTCGCTAAAAAGTTTGCCGACCTTGAACGACCTCTGAATCCCGACCAATTTACAGGAAATTTTCAAAAATACCTTAAAGAACAATTTTTTTGCATTTTTTCCAGTCCTTACTTCAGAGTAAATGCGGTTTAGACGTCCAGACGAGCAAAAATTCGTTTATACACACATAAATAGATATAAAAGTATAAAAGTACATACATAAACTGGCACGGAGTCTGAGTCTATATAGAGTCTAATGTCTAACCGCCGCAGAGAGAAAGAGAGAGAGAGAGAGAGAGAGCTTTTAGAAAATGTGTAGTATCCTTTTGATTTAATAGCTTTCCGAAATTGATTCAGTTTCAATGGCTTCAATTTCAGCTGCCGTCATAAATCTGACTAACAAAATTTACACTAGGCGTTTTTCACAATCTTTTACGATTATTATTTACACGTTTCGAACTCTCCGCCAACTGTTTCGCTTGTTTGCTATTATCATCATCATTATTATTACTTTAGTCTCGATTTTCGGCTTCTCTCTTCTCTCTCCTCCTTCGGTTTTTCTGCATAACTGTACACTGTGAATTGTACATGTACGTGTTAGATATCAGCAAAGTCCTTTGTGCGGAATGCGGGCTACCGAAAATGTGAAATGTCAAAATCATAATTCAAAAGTCCGGTTTCAAATGTCAACAAAATGCACCAATACGTATGTAGTGATATAAAAGGAAGAGCCACAGCAAATATACAACAATATTACAATAATGAATAAATGGGCCACGCTTGATTTGCAGAAAAAATGACGATACGAAACTGCGTGCAATACATCGATTACTAATATTATGAATTATGAAACCTAAAGTAAAGACCCTATAGGTATATATTCTCTATAGTTGGAGTCGGAAGTTGCATAATATAAGGCTTTCAAATATAGCTGCGGAATTTATATTTGATGGTCTAGCTTGAGATTTTTCTAGAGTAAAAAAAGGGGTGAATAAGGGATATTTATGATTTTGCACGAATAATAAAACAAGTCCCTATAAAAATCTTTGTTTGACAACCTCGCCGGAAATATTTGTCTGTAATATAGTTCACAAGATTTTTTCGCAAGGCATACACACAAAGACAATAAAATAAAAGCTTGAAGTATTACATATGAGCAGAGGGCAAAATCTATAGGGGGAAATGACAGATAAATGGACGCGGATATATTATCTACAATATGTATTGACTGATGACAACACAATAGACTTGCATTTGTGAGCACTTCCTCGAAATCCTATAGGAAAAACTACAATACAATAACTGTACATCCTTTTACACATTTGAAAACAAATCTTTGATTTTTTTGAATTTGCATGTTACAAATAAAATTGTTCCAATTCATACATATAAACATCAACATATTATTGTACGTAAAGCTTTTGCAACGTTCGATATTTTTTGCAGTCGTTTGCATAGCTGACAACATGCACGGAGAAAATTTTAGTAACTAGAATACATTGCATCACATTCAAATATCACACACAACACAGCACACAAACTTCAAAATGCTGCTGACTTCAAAGTTCAAAAGGCGTGAATTGTCGGTTAGCGAACACATTTATTTAATCGTTTTGCTCGTAAAGGGGGTGAAAAAAGACGCAACAGCAGCAAAGACGAAGAAGAAGCAGTAAGAAAAGTGTATGCCGATAAATATGTATGTAAAGGGAAAAAGAAAGCGAAGGGAGCTCTAAATTCCAGACTAGAAGCAAGCCCCAAATGAAAGATAAATATGAGCTGAAAAATACGTACTAAAATTTATTGGTTCCAAAACAAGTCGTAAATTCCACGAAACATGTTCAGATCTAGACTTTGGCCCACGATAAAAAAGCAATTCTCTACACTGCATACATAAATGCATACTTACGTACATATACATATGTGCAATGTACAAATACACCAGCTAAACACAGACGTATGACCAACATTATGGCAAAAATGAAGCTGTGGAGAAGACAGCTCGTTTGTGACATCAAATAATGTATGTATATACGTATATCTATATTATGGTGAATTCTCATATCTGTAATCTGAGGCTGAGGAAAATGAAAATGGACCCAGAGTTTCCAAAGGTTGACGAACCTATAAGATGACATTTAGATTTAAATGATTATCGGATCCCCATGCTGAGGTACAATTCAACGCTCACACATGTACCATATACCTATATGTATGCATAAATGTATACATGTATACACAACACACACACAGTAATCTTCAATAAATTTGGAAAACGTGATACATTCTCCGAAATTTTGCCCATACACGTCAAGCTCAGGCAAGGCCTATATATTAAAGGAGAAAAATTTAATTTGTCAAGCGACATACTTCAAAATTATTTCAAAATAAAACCGACTCTCGATTATTATTACAGTCGGTATGTCACAAAAACTGGTTTGCTGAAAAATTCATGATTATATATTAGCTACACGCTACACACTGGAGAATATTGGCCTTAAATTCTAGAAATCTGACTGTGCCTTCCGTTTAATTGTAATTGTAATAGAGTGAGAAGATACGTAATTAATTCATATAGGACAATCTTTTACAAATTAAATAGCTTCTTTCTTCATTCCACCGTTTATTTACTCCATTTTACGACAATTACTTACTTGTCAGTCGGGAGATGGGGAAAAAGTTGAACAAAGTCATGAGTCATGAAATTGTAGACAAAAATGGGAAAGGGGTATGAAAAAAGCGGCGAGTGCACTGCACACAGTTTGGTGAGATGAGAAAAGTTTTCTTATTTTTTCTCATGTGTCTATGTATACTATATAGAGACCCTATAGCATGCATATTTTGGTATTTCGGTGCACTCATGACATGACAAAGGACCTGATGGAAGAAAATTCATGATTTTCCCGACCTGCATCCTTTTCATTGTGTGGAAACTGGAATATGGAGTTACTCTTCTTTTGTATTTTGTATGCATGTGTTGCAAAGTATACGGACGTTATTATGCATGCTGTGCTTGGATACTTACCTACGTAACTTTTGTGACGTATACGTATAATATAACATGATACAATATAATGTAATTCATGGTATAAAATGTAGTAACAAGTTTGTGTCCTCTGCCATAACTCTTGCCTCTCTCCCATTGTTTGTAGCTTTTGCACTGGTCTGCACAAATAAGTTTCTTTTTTCCTCTCTTGGTACTTTTTTCAGCGCCGATATTTCCGCTTGTGAATCCGACTATGATTCTCTGCCTCTGACTTGACTTTTCTCGCTCCATTCTTTTCCCCCGTGACCCATGGTGATTCCCTCGATTGCTCTACAAATGACATGTGACCTCGGCCAAATGAATGTACATATATAGACCATGCACAATTTGAACCCGGGAAGTACAATAGCATAAAGATTATAAGTAAACCATGTATGTACGCTTGTACAGCTCATATTTTGATGGTCATTATGATGAGCATAAAAGAGTTAATTCAACTTCATAAAATTCTCGTATGTCATTTTTCCTCTGAATTGCGACAGTGTAGTTACAATAAGATCCCAAGTTGAGTAGGATAAAAACTTTGTCCAGAGCCTCGTAACTTTTTGATTGAAATTAATTAAGTTGACATTACCTTTTAGGCTTTTTATACGCGATAAGTTCCTAACCTTTCCCTTTTGCTTGATGCACTTAACCTAGTTTCAGCCCCAAGTGCATCATTCTATTTAAGATACATCATCGTATATATCATCTAACTCTTTAGGAACAATTCTCATTTGCGAAAATTTGACACATACATTCTACAAATACGTAAATATGTACGAAAATTCAAATGCATTTTCATTTACTTGCGTTTGAGCAAAAAGTAAAGTTTTTTCATTAAGTGTGAAGCCTATTATTACAATTTACTCGGGAATCGAGCAGGAAAACATGAGAGTTTATCGTCAAACTTGTACTTTTGTAAAGTACTTGTTGCCTGCACAGAAGCTAAAATAATTTCATATCATATTCAATGAGTTTCTTCCAAAATGCAAGTAAATATGTGTAGTGTAACATAATTTTAATTTCAGTATCAAGTTTTTTGTTTCTTTTGGACTTGGAACCAACTGGCTCTCGCCGTCACTGTCATAATAAATCCCATCCAGATAATAATGCATCAAATCTTGTGTATAAAGTTGTCAGTTTAAATGAAAGGAAGCAGACAAAATGCATACACATACATTGAGCATAAAAGTAACTTTACAACTTTAAATTTACTATTTTTTTTATTCGTCCAGGATTAGGATACAAAACATACAAAGCAAAGTAAATAAATAAATACCCCCCAAATTTTGAATAATTATCTTTTTATTGTTCTGTCATTATAATGTAGCATTTATTCCTTTTGTTTTTGCTGTGTATTAGCCCTCACTTTCCCTCTCGCACTTTATACATGTTTGTTTTTACAGGACATGACAAGAATTGTGTAGATCTCACGTCGAACAATAAATAAACATGATGATAAACATGGTGAACCCATCATTCGAATTCCGAATTCAAATGCGAGAAGCAGTATCAAGCATCATAAAGTAAAAAAATACAAAGCTATCATCCATCCACTTATTACACACTGAACACATGTGCATCATCTCTCCTCTCTATCTCCATCTCCGTAGCATATTATCTCTACCTTTGAAAGAAATAACACTAACCCTCCGAAGGGAAAATTGTATTTGCGTAGGCTAATGCAATGCTCGAATTCAAATTCAAATTCGAATGTTTGTCTTCTGTGTGTATAGCAGGTAGTAGGTATCTGATCTGTGTATTTTGTATGTACACATACATGCCCATATTATATACACTATTTTATACCTACACACAAAATACACACAAAGTTTACACACTGTTTCCAGACAGGCTCTGAACTAATGGTCATTCATTGGATCATTTGAAACAATAACAATAAAAATTTAAATAGAACTACCAACTTAACTTCAAAGTGCACACACAGGGTAACAGACAGTCAGTCGGCATCAAAGCATCACGAACACAGACACACAGAACTACACAGTAAAAGACACCTGAGAAGAAGATATAGATAAAATATTTGTTTCATTTTGAAACTTTCAACTCACCTCGCTTCACCTTAGCTCCCTTCATACACTCACCGATAGTGAGAGTCTCTATATGTATGTATGTACAATGTACAATGTACAAGCACACTTTACATGGAAGGGAAATTGAATGTGGTAAACTAAAAATGATGCTTTTTTTGTTTTTTTACTTGTTCTTCCTTACAGATCATTACAGGATGAATATCTCGGAAAAATATCTGTATATATGCCGACACGGCTGGATGATCGGGAAAAAATAATGAATTTTTCTCCGCTCTTCTCTTCCTTTCACTATGTATTTCCTTTGAAAAAAAGCAGTCAGTACAAGGAATGGAGTGTTAAAGCTTATGTAAACTTTTAAAGTCGGGATTTTTAGCTCCGTGAATATGAATGTTTGTACATATCTGTATTAGTGTCAGTACAAGTTAAAAGATGAAAAAAAGAAGAAGAAAGAGACAGAGAAACAAGTAGTCAGTCACCATGAGGAATATTATGGAGCTGATGGTAGTGGTAAATAAATTAGGATAAATGGGGAGAGTAAAATAATTTTGTTGCACAGTTTATTAGTTATAAAACAATTTTAGGGGATTCCAAACACGTTCAACCTCTTCCAAGTCCAGCATTTCCAGTTCCATTAGACGCTTGAAAATGACCAAGAGGATAAGACGAAAGGAAGATATCTACGATTGATAAGTTTATAACGTTAACGATTTACAAATACAAGTATATACATATATACACGTATTTTATGTATGGAAGTCGGATGTCATTCATGCCACAATCATAATAACACAACAATGTCGGTAAATTCGCTGCACAAGTTGAACGAAAAAGAAAGGAGAAAGCCGCCGTCCATGAAAGTTCAAATGATTTGCGTCGCAGTATTTCAGCACCAAATGCTGCAAATTGTTCGCAGAAAAATTCAAATGTCAATAGTTGCTCGTTCATTTATTTAACCAAAATCTCAGCGTTTATGCTAATGTAATTATATTTTTGTTTTTTTCTCCATTTCTTAAGCTTACCTGAATGTTTTCACAAGTTATACATAGATTGAATGCCAATATGCATGGATACAAATTAAATTTTTGAATGATATGCATCAAATAGAACAGTTCAACGTCAAGCACAATGTAAAATTTTGAGATATCTAATGCAATTCCATGTAATGCATTTCAAGAGAGGATGTCAGTGACAGCCTGAACAAAAAAAGGTGCGTGCTGGAGAAAAAAATCGGTAATAAGTCATAATCTTCCTGGTCCATCTTTTCCTACATACCTATTATGATGTGATCTGCAAAGAGCTCCATTAGAATGCATGGTCAATAGCCGAAGGTCATTCCATTAGAAACGTGATTAGACGGCTCGGATAAGACTCGTCATTATCTCGTCCAAGTCTATTATTATTACTTGACAGGCTGTATAGGGTAATCTACAGTAATATTAGTTCTTCATTGTATCCTCTTTTGTATCATCATGATCATCATACTCATACTCAATTCTCATCACCCTCATTTATTCAACCACAATCACAAAAATCATACCTACAGATACACTTATTTACACATCCAGAATGTACATACCTTATATGTATGTATGTACACACTTTTGTTTTCACATCGATATCCTACTAAATTCACATCTGGGCCGCTGGATAACATCCCAAATCAAAATCAAGGGACCCGGGCTTTGACTAGTAAGCCATCAGATGCAGTAGATGAACCTTTAAGGCTGTAGGAACTGATGGGATCAACCTGTTGAAAATAAATTTAAATCTAGATTTGGTTTTAAATACATTTTGACCCAATGCGTATTCACGGGCCATTTAACATGGTTGTGGGATCAGATTTAACTACTGATGTATTCAAAACTTAAACTTGATCGAAAACAACAACAATAAATGGCGCAAGATTCGATACACGACGGAGTTCATTCTCGGCGCGTGGAGCTGGATCTGGATCTAGAGAATAATAAGGGAGAGATGAATTTCGATAAATGAATTTTGTAGAGAAATATAAAGTGAAATCGTTAACGGGGGTAATTACAGATGGAAATAGAGATCAACGGAAAGCGAGAGTAATTCCAGGACAAAT
>JAQIVE010001316.1:0-25905 GCA_034698285.1 Sminthurinus bimaculatus
AAAACGTTTTCAAAACGTTTTTAATTCATTACTTACATATTTATTATTATATACATAGTAGTTGGCTAGTTAAGTAGGTCGTAGTAATTAAATTGTATTTCCAAAGACGGTGGCCATGCATAGGCTTATACCTCTTGGTTGTTGTGTGTATTTAGTTGGCGGGATCCTGGAGACCATGGACCACCCACCAAGAAGTTCCAGGAACTCAACCAAACCAGCCAGGAATCCATGGAACAAGTGCAGGGAGCAGCAGGACCAACACTCGGTAAGTATCATTCATTTTACATTACTTATATTCTAGATTTTTCTTGATTTTATTTCAAAACGTTTTCAAAACGTTTTTAATTCATTACTTACATATTTATTATTATATACATAGTAGTTGGCTAGTTAAGTAGATAGTTGTAATTAAATTGTATTTCCAAAGACGGTGGCCATGCAAAGGCTTATACCTCTTGGTTTTTGTTTTCTTTATGCAGGTTTTTTTGGTCGCTGCTTGTCTGACAGTTTTTTTTGAAGTTTTCGGAGTTTGGCTGAATTTTTGGGAGATCTTGGATGCAGCAGAAGAGAGAGAATTACTCATGAAATTTTTGTTCAAATATTTTTTGTAACTTCATTGTTTTTAGGTTTCTGTATTTTCAGCATTGTTGATTGCAAACTAACTTTGAGTATATGTGCTTGTAAATTTGGAAAGATTGCCGCACTTTGCAAATTGTTGCTGGTGTTGTCGGTCTTTTCAAATATGCAAGCCCTTGTTCAAAGATATTTTGCAGTGAGCAGCAAGGGGAGTGGCCATGGGTTGATGCAACCGGTGCTTGTTGAAGTAAGTCGCGGAGCAGTGGTTAACCCCCCGCGCATTTAGCATGGTCAACCGATCCTCTTCTCTGGTGCCCCCGCGGGTGTCCACTACACCACTTCCGAGGTTCTAGGGTTAGTCACCAGGCTGACCTTAGGTAATCACCCTTGGCTGTGGAGGTGGCTCTTCCCGGATCTCGTGGGAGATCGAAATTGGTGCTGCCTCATATCGCCTGTTGAGCGATTGTGACGAGGAGGCAGTGACCTCAACTGCTACGACTTGCTCGTACGTTCACCCCCCGGTGACGCTGGGTTTGAGCGTGGGACCTTGTGTTTCATTCGTCTCATTGTTGGCTCACCCGTAATTCCAATATACCTACGCGGGCCGTTTTGTTGATTGGCTAGTGTATGGTAGCGGAATTACCGTGTAGGGTTTTTGCTTTTGTTTCTTGTTTTTTTGTGCCGGTGGTTAATTTTAATAGAATATATGATTTAAATAAAATTTAATGATTTTTAAATTGTGGTACTAATGTATTTGTTTTTTTTTCTTTTTTAAGTAGGTACATGGGGTTAAAAGAGGTAGTAACGAGTTGGGTTCACTCGTCCTTCTCGTCCAGATAAAGTCTGGAGCACGTTATACGTGTGGTGACCCCGTTACCCTTGCATGTAGATTGAACCGACGCATGCAAGGAAACTAAAACTACCTCGGCCAGTAAGCTCAGAGAGCTTTCGGTTTTTATATGGCAAATATGGATTTATTTTATGGAATTGACTTTGGGTTGTTGCATTTGTGTTGATATTAACATTGGCATTGGCAATAATTTTGGTGTTGGCACTGGCAATCGTACTTTTTTTGGTTTAATTATTGATATTTATATTGGTATTGATGTTGATGATGGTATAAGTTTTGGTATTGATGTTGATGATGGTATAAGTTTTGGTATTGATGTTGATGATGGTATAAGTTTTGGTATAGAAATTGATTTTGAAAATGATATAATTGATATTGGGTATCTAATTAATTGTTGCTAATGGTCTGGTTTAATTTATGTATTTATAGAAAAAATTTTTGTTGGCATGATTATTTGGTGCTTAGAATTTTTAAAAAAATAATTTAACCTTCGAACGAATTTTGTTTTTTTTTGTTTTTAGATAGCAATCCATTGATCACAGTTCCTTCTTATAATTACCGCATTTCAAGTATGAACAATATGGATTTCCCCGAGGAATTTCCAAAGGTTAGTTTGGAATACGCTTAATGTCATTCGTTTTTCTATAATGATCTCTTGTTTACATCCGCGGTTTAACTGATTGTTGATAATTTTCCCTTTTAACTGTTGTAAGGTCATTGCCTCCTCATATAAACCCCTATCCAACTTTGAAGGCTCAAGTAGTAAATTAAGGAATTTTCACCGAAACCTTCGCAAAAGATCCAACAATAAAGTTAAAAGGAAGAACCTGATTCCACAGTGGATTGCTCAAGGAATTGACATAACAACAGTGTCAGCTTACGATGCACGCAAGGTGAATATAAAATACTCATTTTGTAAAAATATATAATTCATGGCAAAATAGACACTGTTTACTCAAATTATTTCATGTCAACGAGCTCCTAATGAAAACCTGACATATATTTTCATAGTCATTTGTAAAAGAACACCTAACTGTATTTTGGTTTTTTAGCAACGAAACTTGAAGAAAAAAATACTTAAACGGGAAAATATGATTTCAGAACTATTTGACAACATAAATTATTACAAATCACTGAAAAAAGCTGCCAGGAGAGGAGCAAAACGGTATGCGGCTGCTTTGCGGGAAAAAGCAAAAGAAGAAGAAGTTTACGCCCAACGATACGAGTTTTTGTTTGGTGAGAACAAGCTTTTGAAAGCTGAACATGAGAAGGAAATTAAAAGAAAAAACGAAGAATTAAGACTTTTGGCTGCACCTCTTGGTCACAGCGAGGTAAAGTTTCTTGAAGTTTTCTTTTGTCCTCATTACTTTGTAACATCTTACTTTCGGACATTTCTTCCTCGGTATCCTAAGTATATACTTAACTGCAGTTTTAATATTTGTACTTTACACTCTAGATGTTAAAACGGCCCACTTCTCAGAAACCAACAGAAGAACCATTTCAGTTTGACTTTACTAAACCTGGCCCAGCCACTACCAGAGAGGTTCCGGCTCCGGACAATAAAGAAGAACACATTTCGGAGGTAATTTTTTCCCTACAACTAGAATTGAAACTCGTTTTAGGTCGGAAATGTTACAATTTAAAAATTTTTTAAGTTTTTTTCGCTTAACAAAGTTTGAATTTTCCCTTTAGGCCGAGACGGCTGAGGAACTTCTGGCAGCCGCCGTTTTTCGAGACTTGGATTCTATACAAGATGAAGAAACACTCGAACCGTTTACGGAAATAATTGATTTGGAAAATTCAACTGCCACTTCTCCTCCTCCTACTCTTTCTTCTGCTTCATCTCTTGTCAAACAGCCTGTTCTCCCAGCAGACGAGATGAAACCCTCCAGAGTTGCAGAGGTAAGCGGTTGTCCGTTAAAGACAGTCTGGTTCCCAGATAAATATTTTGTCTTCTGCGCTTTTTATTTTTTACCAGATACATGAATGTAATAAGTTGACTTTGTTTTATAGGCGGTGCTTCATAAATTAGCATGCCTCGAACCAGGACAAAAACTGAATGATAATATTTTGTTGGACTTCTTGAATATTTTGTGCCAAAACTTCAAGTGTTGTGCAGTTTTACATCCAAGGTTCTCATCAAATCTATTAGACAAGAATATAACCCCGTCTTCCTCGTTTAAACCTGCAAGGTGGCTGAAAAAAGTTGTAAGTACATATTTTTGGCTGCTGCAATTTGATTTATCAATAAATACTTGACACCAACTTTCGAACGTTAAATGCAACTTTTATCTTGTTGTGAACTGCCCTAGGTTAATATTCAGAAAGCGGATGTGATTCTTTTCCCGCTTTGCCTCTCCAAGTCCCAGCACTGGATTTTGCTGGCAATTGATAAGGTTGAGAAGGTTGCAGCCGTTTATGATTCCTTCCCTTTACATGAAGCATCAACTGCATTATGCGAGGTAACTATTTTTATTCTATGTGTTGCCTTAAAAAATATGCTTCTGTAGGACCATATAAAACTTGAATCTTTTTTATAAAAACTTCTGGTCGAAATATTATTATTTTGGTTACAAGTGGTGTTAAGATCCCGAGAACCGGGAATGTAAAACTTAAATATAAATAAAATTCACGTTGTTTGCACATGCGTGCATGCAAAACAAAAGCAGCTCGAAGTTTTACTTGAAAACATTCGAGAATGATTGTATTTGTTTATTTTGTTTTTTCCTAGAAACTCTTGGACAATTTATTTAAACATATTGATGATCCTACCAAAGTTTTCCGTGGCACCCGAGAAGCTTATTCTTCTACAAAACCCCAGGTAACAAAATCAAAGACAAAATTGACATTAACGTACTACATTATGCCAAACTATGTTCAAGTTTCATTTTCTGCAGCATTTATACCAAATTACATACTTAATATGGTTTTATTTGTAAATAATGCAGAGCATTCCTCTCCAAGGCAAATTATCAAATGATTGTGGCGCCTTCGTTGCAGCTTACTCAACATTTCTGGCGGAAAAACGCCCAATCAACACTTGGTCGGTTAATGGAAACCAATGGCGTGAGAAGATTCATCAATGTCTCCGTTATAACACGTTTTTATAAGTTTTGTCCGGAAAACCAAGCATTAATTTTAAAAACATAATCAGAAATTAATTAATCAATAACTGAAAATTGTTAGTTATTTAAGCTTTCGTTTACATGTCGCTAAGCATAATCAATCTTTTCTTTCATTTTATGTTCTGATCTTATCTTTAGCTTCGCGATGTTTTAGCGGCATATATCTTAGTTAATTAGGTTAAGAGTTAATTTTAGGATTTGTTTGAGTATAGAACAATATATGATGTAGTTACATAGGAGAACGCTTTTTGGAAGCACTCTGATTGTTTCTTTGAAAACATGATTTAACATTCATGCTGAGACACTAAAAATCTGCATATTATTTAATTTTGAATAATTTCTGTTTAAAGATAATAACTTCTGAAGTAAATTAATCCATGTTTTAGCTTGTAAATACTTTGTTATTAGTTACAGTAGACAAATACTAATGTATATTTAATGATTGAAGGCATGCTTCTTGTGTAAATACTTCTGCATGCCTATAAGTATAAGTAAGTTTTTGTTTTATTTGTTAGTTGTGTTCTAAAAAACTGTAACTTTTTTGTTCTTAGTTTTTAAATTACAAGTTTCTCACAAAAAATTAATTAAGTAATTATTTTGGTGAAGTTTTATTTCAAGACAATTATATAAACTTGAAATTTATAAAAGAAACATTAAAAGTATAAGTACGTTTTTGTTTTATTTGTTAGTTGTGTTCTAAAAAACTGTAACTTTTTTGTTCTTAGTTTTGAAATTACAAGTTTTTCACAAAAAATTAATTTTGGAGCTCTTTTGGTGAAGTCTTATTTCAAGACACTTATATAAACTTGAAATTTTTAATAGAAACACTATAAGTATAAGTACGTTTCTGTTTTATTTGTTAGTTGTGTTCTAAAAAGCTGTAACTTTTTTGTTCTTAATTTTAAAATTATATGAACATATAAACTTGAAATTTATAATGGAAATATTATAAGTATAACCTGATTTGAAGAGCTTATTTTTTTTAAATTATGATTATTTGAATAAAAGTTTATTAAATCTGTTGCATTTGGCATCTGTATATTCAAGGCTTGTCTCAACCTAAGCTCCAAAAGAGTTGCAAAAACCTTATTGCCATAAAACGATGCTTTAAATATTTCAATCAAAAATTTTCAAAAATTGAAAACAAAATTATTCGCCTTTTTTCTGCATGATTTTTAAACCTTTTTACGGCTTCTAAGTAATCGATGCTTGATACATAATACATATAACATTTGAAATAATCGTGTACATGTTTTACCTTACGTTTTTCTCATCCTTAAACGTAAAATAATGGTACTTTAGTTTTTCACCTAACTGTAAAAGATCTTTTTAATTACCAGGAACTAACACCGAAACGCAAATGCGAGAAAAACGAAGAAAAATATTGTTGTGTTAATAATTATCGTCCACTTTCAGTTGTCATTAAATTTTGTTTATTGCTGTAACAAAATTAGTAAATGTAGCTTTTTCAAAACATTAAGTTAGGGTGGGGCCCATGAAGTTGCCAACTAGACTGAACACCTAGTCCTCCACGTGGCGGGCCCCGGGAAACATTTTTGAATGCAACTGTTCAATCATTCACTAATGGCTGAGGCAACTTCAACATCAAAGAGAATTGAATTTACAATGTATGTTAAAAGTCATTAAAAGGAAAATTTAAAAACAAAATTTTTTGGGGTCTGAGAAATGGTGAGCCGATGCTTTGCATTGGTCCTGCACGACTAGCTGGAAAAGCTAGTGCAGAAGTTTCGAAAACTTCTGTTGGTGGCCCTGCTAATCCTTTTTCTGCATTCGGGTAGAAAAAGGCAACCAACACCATTTCGGTCGTACTGCATGGGGCAGAACGATTTAAACTTGGGCGGATATATGTTGTGTCATGATGTGAAGTGTTTAAATGCATGTAAATAGATAGAAAATGATAATGGGGTTTTTGTGGTTACAATTTTCGGTCGTTTACATCCATTTTTTATTTTTTCAGATTTGTGATTTAAGAAGCCACTCCAGTTTTTTTCAATCAGCATTTCAAAAAGCTTGAATATTGGAAGTTATTATCTTTTTACGGAAGACTATTTTGAATACTAACTTGACGCGCTAAGTTGAAGGTACAAAACGTATAAGCATTTAAAAAAAATTTATTTTGTGTAAATTTACTGAAAGGTTATGAATCTTTTACAGGATTACGATTAGGACTTCTCTGCATTTTATCACGTTATTTTTATTTTTTGATTTCAGATGGCAACCGGCGGAGCTCCAAGTAGAGATAATTCGGTTTGTTGACTTTAAATATTTATTGATTTAATTGATGTTATTACTGTATAATTTGTAGCTTTCTGATCATTATCCAAATAAGTTTCTAACGATGCGTGTTTTTTAAGGGTTCGGGATTAGGTGCTGGTGATGGGCCAGGTGCCTTTAGCTGCCCTGTGGAAAATTGTGACAAAACCTTTAGAAGCGGAGCTTTATTGGTAAAGCACTGCAATATATTCCATATCAATGTGGATGAAAATGGAAAGCCTTTAAAATGGATAAAATGCTCTCATCCAAATTGCCCTCATACCACCTACGAGAAAAGTAATATGGACGTACACATGATAAAACACCGTGCGTACACAGAGCGTCCGTTTCCTTGTACAATCCCGGGGTGTAAAGTAATTTGTGCGACACAGGCCAAGCTTAATGAGCACTTGGTGTGTCATAGAAAGGTAAATTTCTACTGATTATAACTGGTTTATAAACTATCTTAGTTGAACCTGTTCAAAAGAAAAACAACATAACAAAATTACTAATATTATAATTAATATTTTTTAAAGGGCACAAATAAACCTCCAAGGGGTCAAAATAACCCAGAGACAGTTCAGGAACGAATGGCAAAGGTAAGTGTTTTCTTTATACTGTGATTTATATTTGTTCAGTAAAAATATAAACTGAGTAAACTGTATAAAACAGAGCTAAGTGGTATGTTGCATTCATTCTTGTTACAGAAAATTGCTGAAAAAGAGGCTAAAAAGGTAGTTTTGAAATTATTTGAATATTTACGTTACTTATCTAAATGAAAAGGTGTTGTTTTTATTAGATGTTTTAATGTCGAATTGCGCAACGCTTGATGACGTCTAATTTTCTATCCTAAAATCAAACATTTTTGTGTCCTTAGATTTTGAAAAAAATATTGTTTTTATTGCCAAATTGTACATGAATGTTTAAACGAATGCATAAAACTATGTTTTTCGCTTCAGACACCGTCATCGGGTCACGATACCAGCTTGTCTACAGGAACGGCAAATGTGAGTGTACCTCCATCTTCCAGTTTACCGTCTGGATCAGGATTGGCGATCAAGAAAACCTATTTGAAAAGTCCAACCACAGGACAGTCCGCAGGTCGTACAGCAGTCAAATCTTCGTCAAAAGTTGTACCCACACAAATTCCCCGCCTTTTGAGTAAGTCTGCTGCAACTCAGCCAGTTGCTCCAACACCTCCCGTTAGGGAGCAGACGGCTCCGTCACCAACAGGCACTTCGTTCTCCAAGTCGGCTAAAGGCGCATCGGATTCTTCTTCTTCCTCACCAAAAGGTTTATCGTCCACAAAGATATCTTCAAAAGGCGGTGAACGATCGAAAGATCTAACAAAAACTAGTGCTAATACCCAACCTGGTGCCAAAGAAAAAGATGCAGGATCTACCAAAATTGTTTCTGCTCCTAAACCACCGACTGCGACGCTCTCAAAGCCACCAAGCACTTCGAAGGTACGATTTTTAATTGCAGTTTCTGGACTTCAACTTTATTAATTTTTGAACGAAGCACATTCTTTGTTAAAAAATTTGATAAAAGTAATTTTAAAAATTCAAGGTCATTCAATTTATTGATTTATTTGTTACTTTTGTTGCAGTCAACATCTGAAAGTCCTGTGGCTGCGTCTCCTTTAAACGCTCTTTTTGCAAAAATGGTAAATGCTAAGTGACTAATTGATTTTTAATATTTTAGTCGATCTGTTAAAATTCGCATCCCGATTTGCTTGCATTTACCTTACTGAATTTTTATTGTTTAAAATTCTAGCGCGCAGAACAGGCAAAGAAAGCTCCAGAAAAGAAACTGAGCACGCCTTTTTTGAAGCCACAGGTACAAAAGGTACATTTAATGGTTAAAAACCACATTTTCTTTTTTATAACTTTTAATGTCTTACGTCAGGGCAGCGCATTTGGATTTTATTTTAATTTTAAAGAAAATACAAGCAGTAGAATACTTTGCTTGTCTTTGCCGTTTGATTAATAAAACACTTTTACCTTTTTTACGATTTTAATACACTGTTTGAATTTACAATTTTGCAGAAACTACCAAAACCGACCAAGTCCGAGAAGAAAACAGGTGTTTCAGGATCTGCTACCTCGCAACCCAAAATTGACTCCGTGTTCGATCACATTTCTCAATCATCAAGGGACATTGAACCGGTAACGTTTTGAAAATCTTTAGTGGCATGTAAACTGGCAAAATGTAAAATAATCGTTCTTCCGTTTACCTTGTATCTTGTAATTTTTTATTGGTCTATGTCTAATTTACCCTGATTTTAGGAAACCGAGGATCCGCAAGTCATTATTCTTAGCGAAAGTGATGATGAAGAAACGGTAAAATAAAAAAATAATACTGCATAATAATAATGAATTCAAAAAGTTGGTTCATAATTTAAATACCAAACGGTTGTGCATACATTTAAATTTTGTCTGTATTTGCAGGAAGAAGCAGAGAACACGACGAGTGAAAATAAGGAAACTGAAAGCGACGGAGTGCAAGTTGTAAGTGTTTTTGTTTTTCGTAGTAAATTACAAATACAAAAGGTTTCTTAGTACAAAAGGAAGTATATGAGCAAATAAATTATCTTTCCTCTTGCTAATATTTTTTTGCCTAAAAACATAGCACTACTATATCCACCAAAACGCAACTTTGATTAAAAAACTATTATAGCCAATTGTTTCTTCAAACAGATCCCTGAATCACCGGAAACGGCAGAAATTGCTCCAGTAAGAGACAATATTGAGCAACAGACCAGTCGTCAGATTATTGAAGAAAGGTCTGAAGGTTCTTCACATTTGGCACCGGTGAGTAAAAACCAAGAGTACTTTTCCGATAAGGTATTGGTAGCTCACAATTAGCTTAATTTTCAATATTGTGAATGTATTTATAAAACACTACTATTGCTTTGATATATTTAATGATGCAAAAAGTCTGTATCTTGGTTAAAAACAGTTACAAACGCTTATCTTGGCGCAGGAAATACACGAAATGCTGACAGCAGGCAAAGCAACGGAGCTTGCGGCTCGGGAACCAGATTGGACTGAAGTAAGTTCTAAGTTTTGAGTCTTTTCAAAACCTCAAACAATCAATCAATGATTTATTTACGCGCTATTTTGCCATTGTTGCTTAATTCATCTTAATTCAAAATATGTGTTTAAGCAGGAGGAAGAATTAAATATCGAAAAAAATGAAACGGAAGAACATTTGCACGAAACCGGCAGCATCATTTCTGGAAGCTCATCTGAAAGCGTACGCAGTTTTATTATCAAAAATAAGTTTTTTAAAAAATATTTGATACGGCATCATTTAAACAATATTAGTAATGTTTTTTTTTCATATTCGTCATGTAGGAAGATGATTCTCAAAAAGAGTCGAAAACTGACAAAGAGATAGAGCAAACTCCTTCCAGTTCTGACGCTGGGCTATCGGCGCCACCTTCAGCTGAGTCTTCATCTTTTGTAAGTTTCTTGAATATTTCGCCCAGCTTTTTATACAATAATAAGTAATCAAAACAAGTTATTTCAAAACTTTTCTGCTTTTTAAGCACGCAAAAGTGCAAGTATGGGTGCATTAAAAGATTCATCCATCCTATCATAAAACGTTGATGTACCACTTTACTAGCTTTATTTTAATCGCATATGTTCTCATTATTTAGGTAGAACATATGCAAGATCCAGTAAGCCAGGAGGAAGGCCGTGATGCTACTACTCTGTTGGACCTAGCTGAAGAAAGCGATTCTGAAGATGCTTCCGAAAATGTAAGCTAATTATTGAACCTGTTTTGCTTCATTAAAATGTGAAATAAAAACGAATTTTTGGAACTTGTTTTGATGTTTTCGACTATTTCTATATAGTTGGATCCGATTAAAACCCCTATGAAAGAACGAGCAACACCAAAAGTTACGACAGCTAAAAGTAGCTCCGAAGGAGAAGACGGCTCAGCTGGACCGTCGTCTGCCGTAAGCACAGTTTAATCTTACGAAGTTTTTTTATACATTATAATTATTTAATTTAAAACGAAGAAGTGCTCGTAAATGTTGTGCATAATCCTGTTTTCTTTGATTTATCTGAATTTTTAGAGTCGAAGAAAATCAACTCGAAGAGGCGTAAGTTTTATCGTACCTTTATGCTCCGTTTAATATTCAACGGTATAGAAAATTACTTCTCCTTTGTAAACAAAGTAGTATTATTCAAAATATGTGTTAAACGTATTCTGGTTTGGTGAGTTACAGGGGACCATGGAAATTAATTTAGGCGCCTATCCTGAGCAGCAGAGAAGACCCGAAAGTTTCAAACAGAAACTGAAGAGGGAGGGCGGAAAATTTACCAAAAAATAGTCGAATCAAGATTGATTTATTATACAAACATTTATAAGTTTCATTTTAATAACTGCTTGCTTGATGAATTTTATAACATTGATGGTTCAAAGAAATTGTGTGAAAAAACCATTTGACTAAAATTTATTTCAATTTCAGAGCTGTGTCTTTATTGCAGTGACTTTCTTAGGCCTAACACATTTGATCCAAATATTTATCAATTCACATGTTTTTTCTTCAAAATGTAAGATCTGGTGGCAGCCCCACAATTTTACTTTTAGCCTTAAAAATTGTAGGCAGGCATTTTATTTCACAACTTCAAAGCAGAATGGAATTGTTTTTATCTTGAAAGTAATCTCTTTTTGTCAAATTATTTCCGAACCAAATATTTTTAATGACTAGGCTTCGATTCCAATACTATAGGCTGCATTTGAATTGACTTTATCTTTTAATATTTTATTAAGTGATGCCAAAATAACAGTCCATTTTAATATTAAGGCCACAGTTAAATATAACAGTATTTTATTATGAGCAGTCCACAATTTCTTTAAAATTTTCTGGCGCTTACCACTAGGATTTTTTGCTTTTATATCAGAAACGTAATTTTTAAAAATTGGAAATGGGGTTTTCAAACTCAAATTTAAAGGATGTTTTTTGAACTTCGGCACAAAATTTGAAAAAAATGTGAAACAAAAAAATAAAAAAATACATTTTTATTTTAGTAGCAATGGTAAGTTGCAACATATCTTTTTTAAGCGTTTTCTTCTGAAGCCGCATCGTTAATTCTTCATAAAGACGGATCAAAAGGGTTAGGTCACAGAAATGGCTCTGTGGTACAGACATAGCACAAGTAGGAAGGGTAAGAATACTTAGCTTAGTAGGCGCCTATGCCATTTTGAAATTATTGTAAACTGAATTGGCAATATTAGATATAAGTTCTTGATAAAAACACTGAATAAATGACGTATTAAAAATTTGGTTCCAGCAAAAGCACTTTGTTATTTTATAAACACTTGAGCGCATTGGCTTGCCGTTTGTATGGTTTTAAGCGCGTTTTACACGGACAAAATATTTCAGTTCATGAAAAAAAGTACATTAGTTCATTCTTCTGCTTCTGTTTATCATGTTTGTTAAAATTTTTATCATTTTAGTGCAACAAAATAAAAAAAACATTTGAAATGAATATTAATCTTACATCCAATGAATGTAGGCAAAAAAAGTTTCATTAAAATAAACATGCTGAAATTCTGAAAAGAGTACGTTATCCAACTAGTATACCAGGTACGTATGCTTCAAAATTGGCCTTCTAAAAATTTCAATTTTTTTCTACGTTCAAATATTTATTGATAATAAGACCTCGTAGATTGCTCTGACGCATTCACCTTTATTTCTTTATCAGACTTCCTAAATTTTTCTCAAAGGCTTTCCAACAGATTAATGCTAAATAGTATTTCCAGTGGGCGTAGACATGACTCTTACCACATAAGATTTTTCAATTAGATAAGATAGGTGGGATCCAATAGGAAATGTCACGCTATGTTGGGCCACATAGCGCCTCCACGGGGTGGATCCTGGTAACATAGCAAGTGCAAGAGGCTCAAGCATTTGCTATGGCTAAAGACATTTCAGTAGCGTAATTGGTGTTTATATTGTATGTTAAATGTGTAAAATTGAATGCTTTTTTATGTATATGTGAGCAAATGCTGACATATGCATCAGAGTTGTTGGTTCATATTGTTTGTTGTTTGTTTTAGGAATATCTTTGGTCACGCTGGTCTAAAACTAGCGGTTAGTCTATTTGGAATTTTCTGGAGCTGAATTTGCTAATTCTTGATCTTTTCAATATTTTCAATCGTTGCCCCAGGTAAAGTTAGCTCGAATCAAAAATAACATCCATTGTTATGCATACAAGTTTTAGTTATGGTAGCTATAAAAACATATTTAATTTGTTCACAACTCTTTTTTCTAGATTTTTTTGACGGATACATAATAGATTTTGTAAGTAGGCTGTGTCATTTCAAATTTTGGTAATCAAAATGTTGCGGTGTATAATGCTGGTTGAAACGGTTTTGCTCTTACCGAAATTTACCCCGCACTTGCATAGTTTCAAGAATTTTAATAAAATCGAACCATTAATAATAAAGTTCTTGCTTATATTTTATCTTTGTGTTGTAAAATTTAACAAACAAGGCTCTATTAAGTGTGTGAACGTTTTTTTCATTTTTAAAGGTAAACTTCGAAATGGCGGGCCCATGCGACCTAGAGTATTTAGTATTTGATAAACTGAATGAAAAGGAGCCTGTAAGGTGCAATTTTACGAGCCCATTTACACGACAGAAAATTGATGGAGTAATTTACTTGTCAGACGACCTCAGGTTTGTTCACATTCTACCTCCATTTACAATTAAGGATCGGTTTAATTCAGAAAATATGGAGACAAGAAAGTTTAAAGGACTCTCGGAATGGTATGGAGATTTTTCAAATCTGCATAAAATAACTCTTGGAACATCAACTGTAATGGGCTGCACTCTTTGCCTAGTTTATGCAGTTAATCCAAATAAACGCGTAAGTTTATTAAACTGTAATTATTTATACTTATGCAAACTAAACCGTTTTTGAATTTCAGTTATTGACTTTTTGGTCACTGCTATTGCTACGTCGTTATGAGTTTATGATATCTCAAATATGTTACTATTATTGTTACTACAATATGTGTTTTTTTTACTTGGTAAATGTATTTTCAGCCTTATTACGCTAAGGTCCATAAAGCTATTAGAAAGGCTCTCATCGATTCTGTGTCGGAATGCTCAAACTCTACGACTTTTAGTGCGTACAAAGACTCTGTATCAGAAACCGTTGTGTTTCAGTCTCAAGAGGATTGGCAAGAGATCGTACCAAAGTGGAAGGACAAATTGAGTGGTGAACTAAGATTTGCTTTAGATTTAAACCGCGAAAGCTTCAAGTTTGCTTTTATACTCTACCACTTTGGAGATAATCTAGAAGTACAAAGTTTTCTCCAGCAACAGACACTAGTAACAACAATTCTCCATAAATATGTCATTTTTATATCCAAAATATGACTTGCTTGCACTGTTGAACAATTTAAATCGGACCAATAAATTGAATTTTAGGTAAACGCTTCATTGGTCAACTGTGTTATAATTCATGTGGCGGAGGACATTTATAAGGACCAAAATGCCATCCTTTTTATTCCAGAACGTATTCAGTCTACTTTGAGATTGAGTAAGTGAAATTGTTCTTTTTCTTGCAATTTAATTTTTTTTTAAATTTACAAAATCATCTAATATAACTTTAATAATTTTATAGAGGTTCCAGCTTACCAGTCCGACAAGTGTGTTTTTCGCGCAGGGCTACAACAAGGTTTTGGAAACTACCGAATTAATTTCAAAAAGGGTGTTGTCATGGCTGGACTAAACCAGTAAGTAGCTTAGCATTTTAAGCAGTTCTTTTGTTATTTAAAGCAAGCTCCAGGGTGAAGCAAAATGATGTATTCTTATTTAATTTCTTGCCTTTATTGTATGTTTAAGTGAGGTCCAGCTTGCGTGCCTAACCTATTATACTAGGTTATGGAACACTATTCATCGTGATAGCAACGGCTTTTTTAACAATAAAAAGCTAGTGAATGAGCTAGCAGAAATCTTTCGGGAGTGTTTTTTCAGAAAGACACGCCAGTCTGATGATGACAAGCGAAGAAGACAGTTGTTACAGGCAGGTCAAATATCAAGAGCAGTTTTAAATTCCTGCAAGCTCACACCTGAAACTACATTGTCCTCTCGAACAAATACTATATTCTATCCCGGAAGAGTTGAAGCTGTCACCGTCCGAAAGCTGAGTAAATCTGACTGCGGAACGTCGATGCTGAATATCGTTTCCTCAACAATAGCAACAACTAAAGAGTACTTGCAAACCCACAAGTTACTTGAAAATTCGCTCATGTTTGCAAGGCCTATAAGAGAAATTGAAGTGGAAGCTAAAGCCTATTTTCCTTACTTCAGCGGCACAATAAAACTTTTATCAAGAAAGATTGAGCGACTAATAAATGTAAAGGAAAAATTTTACCACGGTACCATTGATCCATCAGAACTGCCTACGTATGAAGACTTTATTGCCGTTGAAGCGGGTAAAATTTTTTATTGAAACTACATTGAATTTCACACAGCAATGCATGCTAAAGAATTTTGATTTTTTCACTCCTAATAAACTTAACCCATTAGTAATTTTTAGAGCATTTAAGAATGGTATTCCGAGCTTATAGTAATAATACCTCTTTGGTTATTTTACAGTGGGATATTTGCTTGACGGATACTACACTGGTAGGATTTTTTGTAATCAAATTTGGAGAACTTACTTGAATTTATCAGAAGAAGAATTAATGAGGGTGAAATGTGATGACCCTCATTATGATCCTACAAAAAGATTTCAATCTATCGATTTAAAAATTGTAAAATATCAAGATGAAGACTTTAAAATAATTCGAATCAAAGACCCCAGCGAGTTGCTAAACCTTTGCAAAGAATCGAGGCCAGACCTCTTTAAGGTAGCTCTACCAGAAGTTTACAGGGCCGTAATTGAAGACTTGTAAGTCGACATGTTTAAATAATATCGATATAGAAATTATTATTAGAATACTGAACTAAATTGTGCATTTTTTATCCTTAGTTTAAAATTCAAAGAATCCCGGTCACAAATTCGAAATGCTCAAGGAAGGACGGATAATTTCTTTTTTTCAATGGACTTGGCAGCATCATTTGCAAGATTTCTAATTTCGTCAATATCTCTTTGTAAAGGGGCTCAACCTTCTCCAGATCCAACTGTTGCGTCCCTTTATGAATCACAATCAAACGTTCCTCTTTCTGCATCAACAGTCATTACAACACAAGATATTGCCGAAGTTCTACTCAACATCAAGGATGATCCCGAGATTTTCAAGGACGATTCATACTTTTTAATTACCAAGTTGCTTCAAAATATCAAAAGTCAACTCCATCCCAATTTTAGCCAACATTTAGCAGCTGCTTTAAATGCTTTTATCCTTACGGACGGATATCCTCTTGTCCTACCGGCTGAGACCTTTGTGGATGGCCGGGCATCTCTTCCTACCGCAAGATTTATAGTTCCTCAGTTACTTGAAGAAAAACTTCTGGAAAAGTTAGGCAGAGAGTGGACTATTAAAACGATTAAGAATTTTAATTCGTCTTGGGAGAGAGCTGCTTGCATTTCTAGGACTAGTGGGCGAAGCTGGAATTTAAGCACAAGGCTAGGCTGCTTTGGAACTTTTGAGGCCTTGCAAAAATTAAGAAGCAGCAAGTCAAAAATCAGCTTAAATTCGATTTTACTTTTTCTTTACAACTCTCACAAGTTTAAAGAATTCCGAGGAAAAGGAATTCCAGCTGAAGACACTTACTTTGAAAACTTAAAAGCTGAAAAAAGAATTCCGACTCAAGTGAAGCTAGATTTGCTGTTGGGAGTTTATAATTCGGCCGGCCAATTCAAAAGGGACAACAGCATACTGACAAGTGAACAGTATAGGCAACTTACAGAAGAAACGTCCCCGTTAAACGTCATAACAGACAATTCAAGCAATGTATTGTCTTCACTGCTGGAAAAGGAACCCGATCATGCTGTGAACCTGAATATTTTAAACACGGAACCTACGTATAAGGTTATTGAACTAGTACATTTATAGTTTTGTAGTATAATGTAATGAATCCCTTTAAATTATATTTTAATTTTCAAAAGGTTTTAAAAATCAGTCTATTTTTTGTGATTACTACGGTTAGGTTTCCTCAACAAAACCTTCTCGAAGTCGTAATGTTTACAACCAAAAGTTCAGCCATCAACGGACGGTATGATACAATTATTTCCGAAAAAACATGTTTTCATCATTTTTTTTTCGTTTTTTAAAATTTAATTTGTCGTAATAAACTACATTTGAAACTTAAATATTTATTTGCAGACTGTTCGAACGCCATTTAATCTACCTCCGGCCCAATCGACTGGTGGTACACAAGGAACTTCTCTGGTAAACTTAACTTTAAAAATAATTTAATAAAAACCAAAATGTACATATCTTTTGTCTGTTTGTGGATTTTTTAAATGTTATTCGAAGGCGAAGTCCTATGCTTTGTAACATTTTCTGATTTTGTTTTTGCTCACCTAGGACACAGAAACCAACATGAAGGATTTAATTGATGTCGCAGCTAGTGACGTGAGTTTTCGCTTTTTTCTCCTTCCAAAGATGCAATTTTAGAAACTAAAAATTCAACCCTGATACTCGTAGTACATTATTTCAATATGCTTTATGCTGCGTCGTCAAAGCTTAGTTACAAAGTTTAAAAACGTTATTTGCTCTATAAAGTTATGTCAAGGCTGATAAAACAATATTTTTTAAATCTACCGCCCTTGTTGTTGTCACAGCTAGCAAACACTTTTAATGAACCTGCTACTGCTATAGCCACCGTCGAGGTAAGGATAAACACTGTAGTAGTTTTACAATAATTTAAGGGTTAAATATTTAGTCGTAGATGTGAACATGCATCCCGTTTTGACATGAAAACTTATGTTCATCTTTTAAAATAAATCTTTCAGCAGCGTCAAAAGGAATCCAGTTCAAAGGGATCAACAAATTCAACAAAAGGTCGGGTTAGCAAGGTAAAGTCACCAATTGCTACGAAGCCCTTAATAAATGCTTTTAAAAATTTGCAAAGTAAAGAAAATAATTAGTATTTTTTCAATCTAGAGTGCCCCAGAGCCAGACAGCATTCAAATTTTCCTGCGTAACAAATACTCAGAAATAAGAAAAATAGCAACAATTATTGACTCCCTTGGGAATTCGGACAATCCTTTTACGGAACCGGTTATATACACTCACTTGAAACAAGTCAAAAAAGTTGTCGAAAGTATCGCTAGAATTTCGAGGAAAAATGAAGACCATATTTGGAACGAGATCATTGACTGCTTTGAAAATGTAAACTTTTCAGCGCAAGAGCTAAAGGAGTTGTGTAACTACAAGAAATGATTTGCAATACCAATTTAAGTATAAACAGTTTCAAAAACGGCTCCAAGAAGCTGTTAGAATAAAAGTTTTTCCTTTTCAGTTACCAAAGTTTTTAATTTTCTTGATACACTGAAGTATCCGGAATAGTTGTAGAAATGAAAAACACTTTGATAATGACTTTCAAAAAAAATACTGTTGTCTTTTTTTGATGTAAAACATAAGTTACTGTTGTCTTTATTCACCAGAAAACTAAAAAAACATTTAATTATTACTAAATAAATTAACATTTGACTTTATTACATAAAAGGTTCTACGTGCATCAACATACCATCTCATTCAAACCATACTTGTAAATCATCATAAAATTTTACACCGAGGCTTATTTTTTAATTCAAAAAAATTTATTACAATGCACAATATTATTAATATGCAGCACTCTAATATGGCTACGAGCCGACGGCCGCATTAAGATAAGCTCAATTCTTATTTTTAGCTTTTAACTTAAAATCTAATGGTAGTGATTAAATTTAACAACACTTTGGTTTGCAACATTTAAAAGAAAAAAACAAGCTTTTGTTTCAATAAGTAAGTTAGGGTGGGGCCAAAAGAAGCTACAAAGTGGACCTGAGCATCCACTTCCTCCACGGGGTTGGCCCTGGTAACTTTAACTACAGCAATCGCTCACGCGTAGTTAAAGGCTAAGTAGCTTCAACATTCGTCGCATTTTGAATTACTTTCCAAATGCAACAAATAAAATTCATCAGTACTGTAGATAGTTTAAGTGACATAAGTTAGTTTAAATGTTGCAGTATTTATTTGTGAATGCTAAACACTCTAGAGGTAGCATAAGGCTTTTCAAATAGGTTATGATATGGTCGCATGTGCTGCTCCAGTGCCATAAAAACAGCGTCTATAGATAATTGGAATTTGTTGTTTACTGATTTGCAGGTAAAAAGCTCATCAACCTTTAAAAAACCTTGAATTTTAAGTCTTCTTGCCCGGAATCTAAATTAGAGCAACCACGTACAATGAGTGACAGCGAAGGCACTGCTCCCTCGGAAGCAAGCAAAAAGAAGGCGAACAATCCCGACCAGTTGCGGGATTCAACTGGGCAATTTACTACCGCAAGACCAACGCGGCCATCCCACACAACGGGTTACCAGCGCATACCATCGTGCTCATCCAGCCGCACATTGCGCTCTAAATCAGGTTCGTAACACCTTTGCTCTATAATAAGTTCAACAGTTGTCTCTTTCTGTGGGGAATGGTATTTAACCGTTTGTGTCTCTAACTTAAATTGTAGGAACGCCCCTCGCGCAAGATCAGCCTTCTACCGGTTTAGAACCTGTTTCAGGTAAGAAGGATATTTTGTTGCAAAAAAATTACGACACCATTGCGTACAAATCATGTTTCATAAACTGACCTGCACTACTGAATTTCAGTTGTCTCAGGCCTCGTGCGTGTAGTTAGCCATGTTTCAAACTCTGTTACAAATAATTTTTTCGCTGCAGTTTCAGATGACAGTGCTGCTGGTTTGCCCCAAGCTCAGTTACCTCCAAGTTTTGGGGATGAAACAGGTAAATTTTTATTACTTGGGCACAAAATGGGTTCATAATTTGCAGTATTTCCGCTGCCTGGGCCCTTCTGCGTTGTGACAGTAATATAACACTCTTTTTTCAACAGTTCTTTGAAAATAGTTTCAGATGACGGTGCTAGTGAATCGCCCCAAACTCAACGACCTCAAGTTCCGGGGGATGTGGCAGGTAAATGTTTACTACGACGGCTTAAAAAAGGTTGTTAATCCTAAAGCCCTAAAGTTTCGTTTGAAGCTCAGCGGCTTTAAAAATCATAAATATTCAGATTTTTTTTGCTTTTAGATTCTCTATCAGTGGAACGAATTCAGCTTGAATCTGAGGCTTCAAGCTCCGGAGGTAGACAATATTTAATATTTGTATTCAAAAACCATAGATTGGATAAGTACGTCATAGTGTTGCACCCATAATAAATTACGCTTAGTATTTTTTGCTAGATGTAAATGTTCAATGTGAAGTTTTTCTGTGCAAATAAGCAGTTATTTTAAAACTGTTTCCTTTTTTTTCCTTTATCAAGGACGTGACCCCCAACCCCCCTGTACAAGACAACTTTCAACAGAACTGAAAGCATCAACATCATCACAAAGAAGTAGTTCGTTTAGTAATTATATATCATCACTATTAACATTATATTATGCGTTTTGGTTGGTTTTTTAGTTCCTTTACAACTTTTGTTTTGTTTGATATGTCATTGACAATTGCTTGCTCCGATGTTCAATTGTTGTACAACGGACAAACAACGTTTTTCTCTTGCCAGGGATGTTGAATATTTTTACTGCTGAAAACTTAATGCCATATTGCTGCAGTTAAAAGTTCATTTTAAGAAGGTGTCAAATATTGTTTTAGGTGATGACAACCCAGCAGAAGGGAATTGGAAATCCAAAGGTAATTCGTTTAAAACAAATTGTGATTAATGTCTGTAAGTTTGCTATAGTCGTTTTCTCGCATGCTTCATGCTTAAAATAATTTCGATTTGGTAACCATTATATTTTCACAGTTCGGCGGGGCAGTTCCAAAACTCCACGGCAGGATGCTGAATTTTGTTTAAAGAATGAACAAGTGGCGTTTTCTAGAACCGAGGTTGGTTGTGAAGAAAATTTCAATTTTTTTACAACGTTTTTATTTTAAATACGTAAACTTCCGTTTTTCTTCAAAACAGTGCTTTTTCAATTCCTTGTGCATTGTTCTTACAACAAATTAGGTCCATCAAAGTGAATTGCATGGTCATGGACTTTTTTCAACTGTGGATATAAAACAAGGACAGTTTGTATCCGAGTATGTTGGAGAGCTGGTGTCAAGAGCTATCGGGATAGAAAGAGAAACCCAGTACAAAAAGGATGGAGAAGGATGTTATCTACTTTTTTTCAAGTGCAATTCTTTTCAGTGGTAAGCATCAACCACAAATATATTTAGAATTTGTAACGTATGACTTGAATTACATTTGATGAGGGTTTTTGACGTTTTTGCATATTGAGCCAATGTACTTGAGTTCAAGAACTACCTTTCTTAAGTGTAAACCAGCTCTTTCTTTTTTAAATTTTTGATGACATACTTTCTTTAATTTGAATATAGCTTAGATGCCACGAAAACCCTCGAAGGAGCAAGATGGTGTAATCATAGTCACCAGAATCCGAATTCAAAGGTGAAAGGTTTGACTGTTGATGGAGTTTATCGGGTGTATTTAGAAGCGCTGGAAGACATACCTTCGGGAACAGAAATTCTTTTCGATTATAATGATGATAGGCCTGTTGTTTTAGAGGATCCAGATTTGAATTGGATGCATAAGTCGTAAAGAAAATGTTTAATAAAACTTGTTTTTCAAATAATTAATTAAGGATTGCAAAATTTTGTTTTTTGAAAAGGATTTGTTAGCATACACGACTTGTGTTTGAATAAATTTACTTTTTTATCGATGAGAATCTCAACTAACGTAATACGAAAATAATTTTTTTAGTTTTAACAAGAATAATCAACAAAAAAGAACACATCAAATTTTATAAGTTGAAATTGCCTCGTGTTCGTGGCCAAAATCTTGATTTTGTTTTAAATGTAATAAAAGCGACGCTGTTTTAGTAAATTATGTTTTTAAAAGGCGTTGTGTAAATGTTTGTCTACATATTCAGTTTACCAATGCATAAATTAAAAAAGCTAATACTTAAGAAATTTATAGTATTTTTGCTAAGCTTGAAATTGTTCGTTGATCAAAAACCAAATACAAATATGCAAATTCTGTTAAGTCAATAAATTAAAATCATCAAGTTGCGAATTTTGAATTGTTTACCCTGCTCTCAAGCAAGAATTTTATTCATTAGGCTAAAATAGCAACAACTGACTTTTGTCACGACCTATGATATTAATAGAATTACTGGTCATAACATCCAAACCACTTTTCTAGTCAACCATTTTCTGAATGCAATTATTTCATTTCAAACACGTCACATGTTATACTTACCAGTCTACTCATCCATTACGATAAAGCCTCAATTTGTAGCTTTTAACGTAAAATCTAATGGTAGTGATTAAATTTAACAACACTTTGGTTTGCAACATTTAAAAGAAAAAAACAAGCTTTTGTTTCAATAAGTAAGTTAGGGTGGGGCCAAAAGAAGCTACAAAGTGGACCTGAGCATCCACTTCCTCCACGGGGTTGGCCCTGGTAACTTTAACTACAGCAATCGCTCACGCGTAGTTAAAGGCTAAGTAGCTTCAACATTCGTCGCATTTTGAATTACTTTCCAAATGCAACAAATAAAATTCATCAGTACTGTAGATAGTTTAAGTGACATAAGTTAGTTTAAATGTTGCAGTATTTATTTGTGAATGCTAAACACTCTAGAGGTAGCATAAGGCTTTTCAAATAGGTTATGATATGGTCGCATGTGCTGCTCCAGTGCCATAAAAACAGCGTCTATAGATAATTGGAATTTGTTGTTTACTGATTTGCAGGTAAAAAGCTCATCAACCTTTAAAAAACCTTGAATTTTAAGTCTTCTTGCCCGGAATCTAAATTAGAGCAACCACGTACAATGAGTGACAGCGAAGGCACTGCTCCCTCGGAAGCAAGCAAAAAGAAGGCGAACAATCCCGACCAGTTGCGGGATTCAACTGGGCAATTTACTACCGCAAGACCAACGCGGCCATCCCACACAACGGGTTACCAGCGCATACCATCGTGCTCATCCAGCCGCACATTGCGCTCTAAATCAGGTTCGTAACACCTTTGCTCTATAATAAGTTCAACAGTTGTCTCTTTCTGTGGGGAATGGTATTTAACCGTTTGTGTCTCTAACTTAAATTGTAGGAACGCCCCTCGCGCAAGATCAGCCTTCTACCGGTTTAGAACCTGTTTCAGGTAAGAAGGATATTTTGTTGCAAAAAAATTACGACACCATTGCGTACAAATCATGTTTCATAAACTGACCTGCACTACTGAATTTCAGTTGTCTCAGGCCTCGTGCGTGTAGTTAGCCATGTTTCAAACTCTGTTACAAATAATTTTTTCGCTGCAGTTTCAGATGACAGTGCTGCTGGTTTGCCCCAAGCTCAGTTACCTCCAAGTTTTGGGGATGAAACAGGTAAATTTTTATTACTTGGGCACAAAATGGGTTCATAATTTGCAGTATTTCCGCTGCCTGGGCCCTTCTGCGTTGTGACAGTAATATAACACTCTTTTTTCAACAGTTCTTTGAAAATAGTTTCAGATGACGGTGCTAGTGAATCGCCCCAAACTCAACGACCTCAAGTTCCGGGGGATGTGGCAGGTAAATGTTTACTACGACGGCTTAAAAAAGGTTGTTAATCCTAAAGCCCTAAAGTTTCGTTTGAAGCTCAGCGGCTTTAAAAATCATAAATATTCAGATTTTTTTTGCTTTTAGATTCTCTATCAGTGGAACGAATTCAGCTTGAATCTGAGGCTTCAAGCTCCGGAGGTAGACAATATTTAATATTTGTATTCGAAATCGTAACTTATGAAATAAATCTTACCGTGTTGCTGTCATAATTGACGATGCTTATACAAACGTTTGTTGCTAGGTATTAATGTAGAGGGTGAAGTCGTTGCTGTTTGTGATGCACCACCGGCTTTCCGTCGAACTCCAGGTATTTTTGTGGCTATTTAATATTGTTTTTGTTATAATGAAGGCTGTTGTATTTCTTAGTTTTCTACAGTTTAGAAAGGCTGAAATTCATGTGCCTGCACTTTTTGTTCTTATTAAGAGAAGGTTTAAATTATTCCATTTACCATAATTTGGTCGCGTCACCACGTTGTAATAAACTTGTGAAAAACTAATTTTATAACACTATTTATTATTTTTGGTTTGTTTTTAAGTGTCACCATCACAACAGGAAGCCTTAGACTGCCTTAGAAGAGAAAATACTGTTTTCTTTCGAACCGTGGTGAGTTTTTGTACAATATTATTGATGGGTTCGCTTTTATTTTGTGTAATACAAGTCAAATTTACATACCTTTACAAAACATATTTGTAGGCTATGAGAAGCTCTACGCATGGACAAGGTCTTTTTACGAAAACTGATGTAAGAAAAGGCCAACTTCTGTCAGAATTCACTGGGGAAATTGTAACTGAAGCCGCTGGAATCTCGCAGGAACAAAGTTACAGAACCACAAAAGACGGAAAATTTTTAATTTTCTTCAAATTTGACTCCCAAAATTTATGGTAAGTATTTTTTGCTATTTAGATGTGAGCAGAAGCCTTAACGTGCATGCATGATTACGTCGTAAATTTGTACTTTCATTAAATAGACTGTCTAGTAGACGGCATTAAAAAATCAAACAATACTGTCATCAACATGTACGTAACATGACATTGTATATAGTACCCTTTAAACAAGCTTATTACATATAAAAAGTTAAAACCGGAAACAAAACATACATGAATTCTTTTGATTAGTCTTTTAGCTAACAAAGTATTTGATGGAGCATGGTGGGCAAATCACAGCGTGTTGGGTCCCAACGCTCGACTCAGCTCTTTATATGATGGAGGAAGGATACGAGTTTACCTGGAAGCTATAGAGGACATTCCACATGGAATGGAAATATTTTACAACTACGAAGAACAAAGGCCAGAAATACTTAGCAATCCACTCTTTGAATGGCTTCAGAAATCTTAATCGTAATTTTTTAATGCATGGAAAAAAAGATCAGTTAATAAACTACAAATAATACAAAATACGTTTGATTAGCTACTTAACTTTTATCTGTACATGAAATAAACTGATCCTGTTCAACCAAACTTCAAATTTTCTACACCTATCATCTCTTATTATGCATAACAAAGCAAGCGTTATCCTACCTAAAATTCATAGTCAAATAAAATTAACGAATCGCTTCAAAATGTTTTCAACGGAGACAAATTGACTGTTACCAGAGCACAGTGAATTTTTATTTCCAAAACGTTAATACCCAGTTGATTTAGGCGCCTAAAGACACTTGGTTCATACAGTAAATCACGCATTCGCGTCACTTTGAAGGCATTCGAACGATAAAATATATTTCTTTCACTTAAAAAGAGGGCCTGTTAAAAATTAACATTGCCCATTGTAAGTTACACCACAACACCATTTAAGCGAAATAAACCTAACATTACATCGAATCATTCAAACTGTAAACTTTAACCAACATCAATTCAAACTAACTCAACCCAACACAAACTTAACGTAACCAAACCCAACAAAAACTTAACCCAACCCAACACAAACCAAACTCAACGTAACGTCAAAATCCCTCAACTAGGTGCCCGTCAATGGATTGGAGCAATAGAAAGTCTGACTTTAATTTTCCATGTCGAAAATTGATAACCGTAAATTGCCTAGGTACTGCACTAGACTAAATATTTTATTTTGTTACCAATTTTCAAAATCCTTCGGTCAAAACTTCTTAAAGTCTTTTTAAGGCTTTTCTTGACTTGCGAAAAAATCAGCTGCGTTCCAACTTTCTAAAGTATACACGAAAAGTTGATTCGAAGTTTCCTTGTGACCACAAAAGTCATCATCGACCAACATATCACAGGTCAACATTTAAAGGCAAAGTAAGATTTTTTATGTTCACAATCACTCAACTAGGTGCCCGTCAATGGATTGGAGCAATAGAAAGTCTGACTTTAATTTTCCATGTCGAAAATTGATAACCG
>JAQIVE010001317.1:0-25902 GCA_034698285.1 Sminthurinus bimaculatus
CAAATTTTGGCCCGTAAATCGACGTTTTTGGCATCTTTCAGACAAATGCTAAATGTGAAGTGACCTGAAGTACCACACCCATGTAATACGGTGCCCTTAAGAGCTAATGAACGTAGTTACTACATATGTAAAGGGCATCCAAAAATATTCGCTGGTTTGGTTTTTACACAGGTTCAAACTCAGTCCAGTTATTTTGTTATCAGACGTTATAATATCAATTCCAGCACTCAATTTCACATTTAAAAAACAGACGTAATAATACAGAATATATATATCTAGCATACATACCCGATTCCGGCTCCTAGTTCTAAGACTTCCAAACCCTTTAACGATGGGCCTTTAAATGCATGAATGTAAATCGTTAGATTTTAGCCAACAATTGAAAGACAATAAAACAATGCTTTGTCATGTGCTATACACGTGTTTTTCTTTACATGTCTTTAAAACTTGGGTTCTGTCTTCTTCCTCCAATGAATCATTGGCAGCCGAGCACAACATCATACTTTTAGGTGTTGCATCATATTGTTGCCAAAATGTTTTCATTTTATTCCTCACTTCCGTCGTCATGTTGGACAGCTTTTGTTTTTACTGAATTGCAGCCTGATATTTCTCTCCTATAATATTCATGACACGACAGCAATAAGAGCCAATGTTAATTTTCTGTAATATGGAACTCACTAACCATTTAAGAAAACGGAAAGTTTAATACATTTATATTGACAGTATATTCATAGCTCATATAAAATTCGAAAATGTTAAATGCTCACCTTGTTTGTTAATATGCGGGTGCTGAAACTGCACTGTATAATACCGAATTGTTACTCTAGAATTTTCAAATTTTCAATCAATAACAGCGAGGAGCAAAATAATTATTTCCTAAAGCACTCAACACTTCACATGTATCACTGACAGATTTTGTAATGCACCCCGTCTTTTAAATACTGCATTTACTGATTGTATTGTAAAAGAAATGTATGTACTTACTACTTACTTACTCCAGTATTTAACGTTAGTAGTAGCAATAGCAGCTGAGTTTTAACATTACGTAAAAGAATGAACGTTTTGTCTTTTGCGTTAGGGTAGTAAAATTGCGTCCCTAATTTTTATCCTTTCTAAAGCGGATAGAAAAACATTCAAATATTCGCTTTGGCTGTTGAAGATTGAAGATTGAAGTTGGTCGTTTGTCGTTTTACAAAAAACGGAGTTAATTTTAGAAAAAAAGGTCTTGTCAGGTTTTAATATTTCATATTTTACAATAATCTTGTCGCAGTGGCATTCAGTCGAAAGGTGTAGTTAAAAATCAACGAAATACGCGACAAGATAATTAAAACACGTGACAAGAAAAAGGAAGACCACAAGTTTTGTCTGTTTTGTGCATTGAATTGACTGTTGATGTTTATTCTGTGAATTTTCCATTTTCCATGCAAAACTATTGTACAATTTCAAAAAAAGAAAGAAATGGAATACATCAGATCATTATTGGAATGTCAAGGTCCAGAAGGGTTTTAAACCCATCCTGTGACGACTGACAACACTTTAGTTCTTGAATGAAATAAATACTTACTTTTTGACCTGGTCATCCTGATTTCCTAATTAAAGGATTAAACATGAATGATTGACTGTCAGAGTGATTTTATGCACAATCAGATTTCTTTGGTAAGTATGATGTATGATATAATTACAAATTACGAATCAAAAAGGTTCACAATTTATTATTTTACTTATTTATTTCTTTGATATTTGTGTGTTGATATTTGCTATGTATATTATATTAATGCATTGAAAATTGAAAATTGAAACATTGCCATAATTTATAATTTATACATTCTTTTGTAGCGATTCAAACATAAAGTGTATGTATCTGTGTTATTTCCAGGCTTATCGATTAAATACAGGACCCAAACGGCAATCAATCTCTTGATCTCACATAATGGACGATGAAGAAAATCCCAACTTAATGACCTTTGTGTCCGACGTCAACTACTTGATGTACACCTTTGTGACCGTAGTGCAATTTATTTTAGGATTGAGCTACCTGGTTGGAAAATATATCGTGGAGAGCTCAACATGGCTTGTTTTGGAGATTTGGAATGTCTTTTGCACTGCTGCAGAAGTATTGAAATTGTTATTTGCTGCTTTTATTGAATTTGAAGAGTCTATGATACGTGCAGTTTTTCTTGCATACTATGGCATTGGAACATTATTTGAAGGTTTGATTTCACTGTTTTTGCTATTCAATGTTTTTTAAACCATGTGATATTTTTTATAAAAGCAAAACATGTACAAATGTGAAAACATACCAACAACATGTAACGTGTGTATATGCTTTTGTAGCTTTTCAGATTACACTGTGTGACTTGGGTGACTTCTTTCAACGTTTGTATGAATCATTCTTACGATTGCTGGATTCAGCTATGAATCTGACTTCGGAGGGTTTACTCCTCCTTGTGTATACCATTCCACAGCATTTCTGCACAGCCCTATCAATAATTGGAGATTCAACAATCGAAGTGACAACTCTACTACTAATTTTCATCCAAAATTTCTTTGTACAGCTATTCTGGTCTCCAATCAATCTAATATTATTGTCGTGTCAGTTTGGGCTTCGGCTCGCCAAATTGCCAGCTGAAATCTTTGTTCTAGTTCCCGGATCTGCACATGTTGGAACTGCAGTCCTGTTATTAATTTATGTTGGATATTGTAAATTATCTTTGAAACGTTTTGCAGGACTTATTTTTTCATGTTGTATGAAGCTATACGAAGGATTACGCTATATACCAAGTTGTATTCGGCAATTATTTTCTTTAAGACTTCGATCATTGTCTCGTAATTCTGATGATGAAGCAGACTCGCCTCTTTTAGGTAAAGGAATTTGTGTAGTTTGTCACGATAACCCCGTTTGTTTTATCGCAAATCCGTGCAATCATGTATGTCTTTGTACGCTTTGTGTTGAGCAATTGATAGAGGTTGATAATAGGTGTCCAATTTGTAGAATACCGGTTGATCATTATGCCAAAGTTTTTGTATCATAGTTTTAAATGGCGAGAAACTGTAGTTTCAAGTTAAAAGCGCTCAAACAAATAGGAGAATATATATACGTATACTATGTATCATTATAATATTGCAATAATTGCATATTATGTTTACGCAGACATAATATATAAAGGTGCATTATTGTACATATATTATACATAGTCAAGACAACTGCCTTTTTATAACTATGGTACAAATTATCTAACCGTGTCGAATAGCTTTTGCTATGTAAAATAATATAAAATATCAACTACTACTGATACTGTGTAAAATTTATATGCTACGGTCACAAATTAACTTAAATAAGTAAAACCATCAGACATTTACCACAAAGCGTATTGAAAATCTCTTGTTGTATTCTGGAAAACAAAATTCCGTAATTTCTACGAACGTTGCGAATATAGTTACATAGAAGTTGTAGGTATGACACAACTAACTATACGTAATATATTGTACTACCAAACTACAAAAGGTTTATTTTAATGTATAAATAACAAGTGTAGAAGATATTTTTCATGAATACCTTAAAGTACTTGCACTGTAAATTATACCAATGTTGATTGTTGTAATTTTTAATTTATAATTCAATAATTTCCACTAAATAATATGACGCATATATTGCGCATCTTTTTACGGTAACTTTCAGTACATATGCTCACAGAATTTTCATGTTTGTGTGTCGTATTATTGTCTATTTTAGTAAAAGGCGTGTGTGCCGTATTAAAAAAAGAGTCATTAAGTTAAAATAGTTTGTAGTACATATCAAAATAGCTATGAGGTCGACGTGTATTTGATACATTTATAATGTGTAAAAGTCAAGACTTTTTTATAGAATGACGCAAGGTAGCCACATAGTATGTTGTATTCTTGTAATTAAAAATATTATTCTTTTAATTTGTTTTAATTGTTTAATTGTTTTAATTTGTTTAATTTAATTTTTAATATTGAAGAATATAAAAAGAACATAATTTCAGGGTAATTTTCTAAATGTCTAGATTCTGAAAATACTATAATTGATAATATCTAAGATACTTAACAGTAAATAATTCTCCTATTTGTCAATAGCTAGGAAAAATAGATGTGTTTTGTACATTTTTGCTGACGTTTATGTTTACAGTTTACAGTATAGTAGGCTAATGGTCCAATGTTAGAACATTTTGCAATACAATAAAGCTTTTTATTAGTTTTTATCATTCATGTATTTTTGTATTATATCCCTTTTTACTATAATTTAATAGCTGATTACATGTGTGTGTGAATGATCCCACACGATTGTAAACTGTCATATAGGAATGAAAATTTTAGGTTCAAATAGTTTTATAGTACAGAGTAAAAACCAATCCCTATGTACTACGTACTTTCACTTTGACTTGAATGAACGACTCGCGTATGTACCAATACTATGGCATTACAATCGTTCAGAATCCGTGTCTGCATAGCCAAGAAAAATTTTAGGTTAAAGAGAGATCTTTTATGTTGACTGTGTAGTATGTTTGTTAAAAATTAAAACTCTACAAACGAACTTCTTGCCTTACTTTTAAATATTCGAGATTCTTGTTAAGTATTTTCTTAGTTTTGAAAGTTACATGATGTATGCAGACTTTCTATCATGTATTATGTATTTCGACAACTTTTTGAAATAAATAAACATTGAAAACAGTAGACAGCTTTTGCTTCAAGTTATTGACTTATTACATAATTTATTCTTTTATTCTTATTCTTAGGTTTAATAACAATTTTACCAATGCTAAAATGACATTTTAGATTTTACTTGTGAGACAAGCATTAAACATGAACCGTTCTCATTTCTCATCTTTCTGAATCTTGTCGGTCAACATGCCTATTTAAAACCTAAAACCTCACATTGCCTTTTTGAATTAGATAGCCGCGAATTCGCTTTCTGCGATTTCAGAAAAAACTTTCTTATAAATGTTTCTCATCATGATTATCAGCAGTTAACTGCAGTTATCATGTGTGTGTGTGTTCATAGTACTTACGCAATTAAATTACAAATGAAGGGCAGTGTCCAGAGACTCTTGGATCAAGGATTTTCATTTCAGAATGTGATATTGCTACAATAAGGTGAAAATTCGTACAGCAAGTTAAACCGTCTCTTCACCGTTATTTGGTGAGCTTCAACATCTAAATTATTCTGAAAGTGTAAGCACCTAACATTAAACATTTACATCGAGAGTAATAATAATTAATTTACTTGTATTGGAATTATTTTTCATGCATGTCTGCATGTCGTTTGATTAAGTACTTTCTTCTTTGATTGATTGCTCATTAAAGTTTTTTTTATGTCGGTCGGCGTTTTTTCACCGGTTTGATTTCAGAGTGAAAGTTTTACTGTGTAAAATGTTAGTGCAAGCTTCGATAAGTTGTCGCATTTACTTTGTGATATTATGTAGAAAATATATCTACTCTCTTATCTCTTACCGTAAACAATAATGTGATGTTTCTCAATGTAGTTATTTAATTTGTTACAGGGATTTTCAACTAATAGAATAAGATGAGGTCCCTATTTACTAGCGCCGTCTCAAAATCTAGTAGAAGAAGTCTGGGAAATATATTGATCTGGGATTCTCTTGCCCCTCCAAAAGGTCAAGATGTGAAATTAAAAACTCGTAGAGAAGGTGTAATCTCGTGGTATGCTTGTGGTCCGACAGTCTATGACTCTGCTCATGTTGGACACGCCACATCCTACATTCGGCTAGACATAATCAGGAGGATTCTAGAACATCAAAATTACTCTGTGCTCCAAGTCATGGGAATAACCGACATTGACGATAAAATTATAAGGAGAGCAAATTACCTTAATGTCTCTTGGCAGTCTCTCAGCCGAAAGTATGAAAATGAGTTTGTACAAGAAATGAAGGATTTAAATGTTAAAGAACCCTTAGCAAGGGCAAGAGTGTCAACTTTTATTCCACAAATTATACAATTTGTAGAAAAATTAGTATCACTTGGATTTGCTTATCCAACTGAGGATGGGAGTGTTTATTTTGATACGACTGCCTACGGAAAGGATGGAAAATTTGTTCCAGCAACTAATTATAGTGAAAATGAGATTGAAGCTAAAGCTGAAGCCGAAGCCGAAGCCAGTAAGCAAAAAAAATCTAGCAGCATTTCTTCTCCAAAGAGAAACAAGAAAGATTTTGCTCTGTGGAAAGGTTCGAAACCAAACGAGCCTTTTTGGACAACTCAATGGGGAAAAGGTCGACCGGGTTGGCATATTGAGTGCTCAGCAATTGCAAGTCATTATTTTGGGAATGTCTTGGACATTCATTCGGGCGGATGTGATTTAATCTTCCCTCACCATGAAAACGAAGAAACGCAGTGTTGTGCCTATTTTGGAATTGACAAATGGGTGACACACTGGATACACACTGGACATTTAATTATGAATGCTGATGTCAAAATGTCAAAGTCATTAGGAAATACTGTGACGATTTCTGACTTTTTGAAAAATAACTCTCCCAATGTTCTTCGTATGTTTTGTTTAACTAATAATACCAGGGTTCATCTACATTTTACTTCAGAGCTTTTAGACCGTGCAAAAACGGACTTGTCAACCTATGAAAACTTTTTAAAGGACTGTGAATTAATTTGTCAAGGAATTAAACCGATAACTTTGAGTGAAGAGAGTGCTGAGGAAAACTTGTGGGCGAAGCTAGCCGAAGTACAGAATGTGGTTGAGAGACTTCTTTGTAAAGATTTTAATTTTACGGCAGCAACGATTTTAGTAAGAAAATTTATAACGGAGTTTAATAACAGCCTTCAATACAGTGCTAGTGATAAACATAGTAGTAGTCAGAGTAAGAGTAGCTCTCCTGCAAATTTTGAATTAGTTTTAGCTTCACAAAAATTTGTACAAGACTTTTTTGATTTAATGGGATTTCAAATGGAAAGAGAAAGAAAAACTATAGTTGAAAGTGATCCTTCCTCAGAGTCTGCCATTCAAATGCAATCATTGCTGGAAGAGTTTATTGAATTTCGTCAAAAAGTTCGACATTATTCATTGGCCATTGATGAAGCTGATAAGAAGAGAAGAAAAGAACTTATACAGGAGAGACAAGACCTAGTTACCGCTTGTGATGAGGCTCGGAGTAATTTAAGTAATTTTGGCATTGAGATTAAAGATCATGGTAAAAATTCGTCTTGGTCCATCAAAGCCAAGCAGTGATGTAATGAAAGAAAAAAGGAAATAAATCGCTATCATGAAATTCTATTCCAGACACTTCAAAAGTAAGAACTGATGTTGATTTAATTGTTTTTGATTTTATTATTTATAAGCAACATTAAATATGTTCATTTTTTAACCTTTAGACATTAGTCATTTCTCGCAACAGTACGGAAGGTGTATATTTCCGGAAATGCTTCCTATTAGGTTTGTGGTGTTTGTTTTTACGCCAGCAAAGCGGTGAAAGTTGATCTTTTAACAGTATTTTTTCATAATATTTTAGGTAGAAATTATAAATATTCAACGAAATATTGAACGAACCGTTATGTGTTATGCTACACATTAAAGAATTTAAGTTTACACCAGTATCGAAATCCGGAAATGTAGCCATGAATCATGTCGTCATGAAGTATAAGTACATTTTCATACAATCTATGAATAGGCCCTTATCTGTAAATTGCTATCAAAGTCATTCAAACGATGGCAATAGTTTTTTTCTTTATATTATTATTATTCTTTCTTAAATGAAAACAAGTCAAGTCCCTGTTGAATTAAAAAAGTCCCTTTCAAGTATGTATGTAGTACATACTATGTACCGGTATTAAAATATGCATTTCTTCTTTCTCAATATTTTCCCCTCGTTCAGTTTTAAAATGCTGAAATATTTCCGAGACTTATTACCTATTACTTTCATTCTCCATTCATCTGTTCATCGAAGCATCAAGTTACCTCCATTGCATTTCCATGTAAAGGTATAGACATTAGACATATTATATAGATTTTTTCGCTTTCACAATTCCCCAGGAACGAACAATTATTTGTACTTGCACTAGAAAGAAAATTCATAACAGTTTTGAACTATGTAATTGTAAACACAAGTTATTATCTTAGTCTTACCGTTCGTACTTATATGCACGAACATCGTATTATGATGATGACGCCTTCCTCTTCTATTATCTTCTTTGCATTTGAATTCAATTCCTATAATATTCTGACAATATTATGTCACAGCGTTGCTACAATATTAACTGCATAAGTTAAAGCATGTAAATTTCATTCTCGTTCTTATATGTTATTTTTTATTCAGGCATAGAGAATGACTGATGCTTTCTCCCGTTTACACACAAAAAAACAGGAGAAACTTTCCATTATACTATTCAAGTGGGCTTGCTTGCTTCCATGATATAATTGTCGTACGTACTTCTAGTTCCAATCCTCTTAATTAGCTAAAGCATGTAACAACGCCCGAGTTAATTTTATAGTATAGTATAGTAATTTTCATAGCATTGTCATTCATTTGCGACTTATGTGAGTATACTTATTGTAGGAAAACATTATTATGCCAGATTACATCTATAATAATACAATACATACCAAGAAATATTAAGCTGATACGTTTTCAAGTATACTAGTATGCATAGAACTTTATTATAATTTATAATATACTTACATATTATGCATAGAAACGAACTATCGAATAATGCATTTTTCATAAATACTCATAACGGAATTCATATTTGATTTATTTGCAATTTGCATGAAAAAGTCTTTCTAGACTGTATTTTCGTCGAGAAACTGTTTTTGCATATAATATCAGTTCAATACTACCGAATGAGTGCCATATTCTATGAATCTACATTTACAAATAAATATTATAATACTTGCTGACTGATTGTGAGCACCATTATTCATTATTGTTCAATCTATGTACAAATATCAATTCCATTTTTTCCATATCCAGGTATGAACATCGTCAGAAAGTAGATATCGACTCACTATAATATGTTTGCATCCGTGCTACTGTGGCTTGTTATCTTTTAGAGTTTAGGCTGTTGTTCTTTAAACATACTTGAAAAATTGATAAAAACAGAGCACAGTCTCATGATGATGATTCTCTCTCTCTTTCACACTCACACTACTCACCAGTCCATTTTCGTGTTGAATATTTTGTATCAGCATGTTACACACTTATGTATGTATGTATACACATTCTGTGTGACACAGAGCCCAAATAAACTCCTCCAAAGAAGCTGTATTTATAAACATATCAAATCTACCTATATGTAATGTCACTAGTAAAAGTATGTACGATACGATACAAAAGATCATATATGTACCTACAATGTATGCATGCATTGACAATACATATAAACAAAAACGTTCTATTATTATGATGACGATACTATCATATCGCTACACAATTTTATCATTGTCACATGTCCTGAAATTCACTTTGAAGCATAATATACCTATTTACTAGTCATACTATAGTTAATATACATATTATGTATTTATGTATGTATTAACAATGTTTATTTGTGAGCAAGGGACTCGACTCGAGAACATGGAGAAATATGAACGTACCTAATCATATAGATCATAGATATGTATTAGCATTTGACTTTGTGTATAATAATATGTAAGCAAACTTGTACTAAATACAATATTGTGATGATTATGTGTACCCCTCTATATAGGCATAGTTAACCCCGGATGATTTTGATTAACATAACAAAAAAGCTTGTGACTTGAGCTTGCTAACGGGGTACTTGAGCTCAAATACTTACATAATTATAATGTACTCTACTGGCCATTCAAACAAGCAGCAAGCCACTAAGCACTAAAGTTGAACAATAATATCTTTCTTTGCATGCTAGAACCTTTTTTATTTATGTATATTTCTACGATTTTTACTAAAAGTTAGTATATTTTATAAACACAATCATCTATCATCCATCCATCTTCTTTTCAAACTAAAAAGATATAACAGTTTTGATTATTTTTTTAAAAGAAATTTAAAATTTACTTTTAATTTAGTAGTTACTAAAGTTTGAATTACAAAGTGCAACATATTATTAGAGACGAAGAAAACGTTGACTTTCGACTTGGACTTTGTGCAATAAGTTAAAAGCGTTACATGTTTACATTTTTTTCTCCTATCGTGGTGGTATTTTGTAGGCAATGTTAAACGCATTTTAATAAAGTGCACTTTTAATTTTTTATCAATTTTATAGTATTAACAAAGTGTGTTTTTTAGTACTTGTGATCATTACATAGATACATATTACTATAATTAACTTACATAATTGAAAATGTTCTCGGAGAAAACAAGACTGGTAGAAAAGAGGGAAAATCCTTTCTATGGAAGTTATAAAGAGCAAAGCTTGCTGGAGGAAGTTCACTGGCAAAATAAGTAAGAAGCATTACGATACATACATAATAAATACATTATATGTTCACGCTATTTTTAGCATCTTCTTTAATCTTCCCATGTTCATCAGAGTGTATTAAAGTTGCTATATATAAGTGAATTTGGTCATAGTAATTCTATATAAAAAGTAGGCCTTTAATTCTACAATCCACGTTTGAAAAACTTTACAGGAAGAAAAAACAGCAGCTAACGATTGTCACAATAGTAGTCATCATTCTAATCGTGCTGGCTGTGGGAATAACCTTAGCCATCACACTACCGCCTATGCTCGATGAAAACGGAAATCATGTTCCCCCCGACCCAACTTCCTACCTTGGCCCCTCACCATCCGTTCTTGGTCAATATACTCAGGCTGGAGTCAGTTCACAATCCGAACCTTGCAGTAAATTAGGAAGGTGAGCTACAGATCAGTTGCTATGCACTATGCACCTATCTATCTATACATACATATTTGGAATTAAGCCATCAAAAAAAGGTTGAACATTTCAGTTTACACCACCTGATAATAATTTATGCAATTGAACTATTTATTACATTAGGGATGTTTTGGAGAATTTAAATGGATCGGCAGTGGATGCCGGGGTGGCAATGGTCCTGTGTCTAGGAGTTGTAGCCCCTCAGAGCTCCGGTTTAGGTATGAATAAGCACAAAGTTATTGTTTTTACTCCTTGTTTTTTACTTGCACATCCAGGCTTCCAGTTGTTGAGGACATAAATTTTCATTGCATTTTGTTTTATTTTGTAAAATCAAAGGTGGTGGATTGTTCATGACAATATATGATGCAGACAACGATGAAATGCTTTCGCTTAACGCTCGCGAAACTGCTCCTGCCGACATCGACGAAGAACTTTATAACTATGATCCAAAGTCTTCTTTGATTGGTATGCAACAATATATTACATATTTGTATTTTTTAATGTAGTATAATGTATAATGTAGACATGAATAATGAAAATAGAATGGAAATTGATTTTGGCTAAAAATATACACACAAAATATTTTACCTCATGTTTTATGCATTGAAAACAGTTTTCATTTTCCTCTTTGAATCAAAGGTGGAAATGCAGTTGGGGTTCCTGGAGAGCTTGCTGGGCTTTATGAAGCTCATGCTAAACTTGGACGAGTCCCGTGGGCAGATTTAGTGAGCAAAGCTAGAGACATGGCTGAGACTGGATTTACTGTCGACGCCAATCTTGCCGAGGCCTTGAAAAGTCACAGTAATTTAATTAAGCAAGATGCAGTTTTGAGGTACACACAGATTATACATTATATATTATATACATACATACAGCAAATGATATTCTTTTTCATCAATACATTATACTATATACTATATACCATAATATAATGTCACCTTTCCATCATAAATATCATAAGCTTTTAAAAAAAGTTTCACGATTGATAAAAGAATGTTTCTCTGCTGAACTTTCACCATGCTGATTTTCTCTCTATACTTGTTTTGACAGCTCAGAGTTTTTGAATCCAATAACCGGAGAAGTTTGGTTGGAAAAGGACGTGATTCGCCGACCGAGATTAGCCTCAACACTCCGGCTTATTGAGTCTGGAAAGGACGCTTTTTACAGTGGAACTTTGGCTGGTCTCATCGAGCAAGAGATTATTAATGCTGATGGTGTTCTCACACAACGTGATTTGTCCGCATACAGGTGCTCAAGTTACAAACTAAAAACAGTTTTCAAAATCTTGCAAAATCGATTGTATTGCCAATGTTGATATTTATGAACTCTTTGTTCTTCTATATTCATAAGCTTTTGCGAAACAATATTTAGAAAAAATTTGTTATTTTATGTTTGATCTGCAGTGCTGATTGGCAAGAGCCATTTTTCCACAAGTTTAGCAACAATTTGACAGTATTTGGGCCCAATTTCCCATCGAGTGCACCCATTGCCTTGATGGCTCTGCTTATCGTTGATGGCTATGGGTAAATATTTTTTTAGTTTTTACGATCGGTTTTAAAACTATGATGTTTATTAAATAGGAGTTGAAACAGTCGAAATATTATTGTGAATATATCCCATTTTACATTATATGCATTTTACATTATATGCATTTTACATTTTCTATAGACGAAGACAGCCCCGACAATTGACTGCCATCGAAAACGTCTTGGACGCTCACCACTTGGCTGAGACTTTGAAATTCGCTGCTGCTCATCGGGCTCAGATTTCCGATCCAAACTTTTCAAATTTGACCAGCGTAAGTCAGATTTCGTCATTTATAATTTATAATTTATTGATGTTGACCTTTGACCTGACTGTTATAATTTATAATGTATTAATTACTAGGAAAAAGAAGGAAAAATTTACTCTTTTTACTTAATTTTATTCTTTTTGGTGGATGCAAAACGTTTTACTCAAAAGCATGGACTGTATGTGACGTACATATTTTGTAGAAACTTTGAAAAAGCATTTTGGTGATGGGCAAAAAAGTTGATGTACTATGATGCACTAAACCATATAAAAGCATTAGTTAAACTTATTTTTTAATTTCATTTTCATAGCTGCTGGAAAAAGTTTTGTCCCCCGAATATGCGGACGAGCTTCGATCTCGAATCGAGTCTTACAAAACTTTCGACGATCCAGCTTATTATGGCGGAGTTTTTGCAGAGGCGACCGACTCCGGCACTGCTCACGTGTCAGTGCTTGGTCCAAATGGCGATGCCGTTTCAATCACCACAACCATTAATACAGCGTACGTTATTTCATGGTTACAAATAATTACCTCCTAGTGGTGAAAGTTTTTAGTTTCTCTTTAAATACGGGACATGCAGGCAAAAACATTATTTTATCCCCAACATACTCAATATTATTTTTTGTGCATTTTGTAGGTTTGGAGCTGGTTTTATGGGAAATACGACAGGCATCATCTACAACAATCATATCAATGACTTTTCCTTCAAAAACACGTCCAGTCCTTTCGGCCTCCCGCCGAATCCCGATAACTTTGTAAAACCTGGTAAGTAGTTTGTAGCATTTTTGCGAGAATAGAAATGAAATTGATGAATCGAAATTTAAGTTTTATTTTCATTTTCTATACATTATTTGATATTTTTGTATTACTTGTTAGGTAAGAGACCAGCTTCTTCAATGGCTCCATTAATTTTCTTGAATGCAAAAGGAGAGCCTGTCCTTGCAACGGGTGGTGCAGGAGGTTCCGACATTTTGCCCGCTGTTATATCTGTAAGCTTTGTTTTTTGCATTCCACCTTAATAAATTAAGATGTTAAGGTACACTTTATTCATATTTGACACGTTTCCCAAACTATAATCTTTGTGAATAATTCTCATAATGACTCATAGACAACATGGAGAGCTTTGTACAGAGATATGGACATTAAAACGGCGATTGATCATCCCCGTTTTACAACCAGTTTTAACCCACCCGAATTGATCTACGAGTATGGATTTCCAGCACCGTTTATTGCGGATTTGGAGAGGAGGGGACACAAAATGCGCAGATTGGAGTTGGACACTTATATCGGAAGTGTGAGTGCTGTATGTAAAACGAAAATAAATTCTTTGATTTTGGCCAATGCCGATTTCCGAAAGAAAGGATGGGTTGACGGTTTCTAAAAAATTCAATATTATTTACTGTACTTAATTAATCTTTTAGGCATCAAACGATAAATCATACAGTTTCCCAAATGTGAACACAATATTTTTGCATGAAATTATATAAATACGGCGATTAAAAAAGACATTAGACACTTATTAGCGTTATATTATGTTTGATATGTAACACATGTGTGTGGTATATTTAGATTCGTAATTCGTGATGATTATTTTAATGACTGTGTATCATGTTAAATATCAAATGTAAGTGTTGATGCACACTTTAAAGATTTTACAAATTATCCAAATTATTAATTCTTTTCGTACGTAGCAACAAAATATTGTGATATTTTCAGGCTTAGAAAATTAAATGGTTATATTATATCATAAGTACTTTTACTTATGGAAGAATGAACTTTCACCAATATATAAATACTATTGGTGTGATTGCTAAAATCAAATAAACCAGCACGAGGACATTAAAAATGACCGTAGAATAAATAGTTATTACTGCCAGTTTTATCCTGCCTGACATGTATGCAATGTGAGTGTGATAATGTGGTAACAAAATACTCCATTTCAGCCTTTAAAAAACGAACTTCGCTCAAACTATATGTCACTATAATACTATAAAACAAGAGAAGCTGAGAAGTGAGTCTGCTTGACCTCTTTGTGTTTGTATGAGCAGTCACAAACAATGTTTTTACGAAATAATTATGCATTGATACATTTCCAGAGGTAAAATCTTACGATTACCTCTAGCCTTTATCCTTTATGAATTTTTTATTTTATTTACTTTGTATTCTTACGATAAAAGTAGGTAAAAGTAATAGGTGTGTGTTGTATTATAATGATGTGAAACAAATCAACTAAAAGTTATAAATACGCCATAAAATTAATAAAATAATGTAAAAAAATACATGAACAAAAATGCAAAAGGAGAACTGTAGAATTCACTTGTGTAACGTTGTAACAATCAAAATGCAATAAAATATAAAATACATATTTCAGAGTAACATAATAATAATAGACTATGTTGTATCAGACATATCACGTGCAATTTTCATGTCATTCAAAGGTCAAGCCTATGGTCACAGGTCGTTCTCACACAATTTTTCTAAAAGTCAATAATATTTTCTTTCAACGCATGTACTGCGTGTTGTGTGGAGACCATCAACGTTTGAGTCGCAGTGGAGGAACAAATAAATAGGATGAAAGAAATAAACACACTCGCTGTTTATGTACAGCGGGATTATTTATACTGGAAACTGGAATGCACAGTCTTAATATAAAGACTGTGTGGAATGTTTGTTTTATTTCACAGTAGATTTTTAAAAAACATGAAATGAAAATCTTTCTTTTTGACGCTTTCACTGGACCTTAAAGCTAATCGCGTGGATTAGAACCACAGGCTCTTACTTTCACGCGTTCTCTCGTAAAATCTCTCGAAAGTGAAAGCTTTCAAACGGCAGATTGTAATGTAATCCTCGCTGGCAACCCGCATCCAATGCTTTAAAAATTTTAATAAGAAATAATTACCTCGGATCATCAAAATCCGGCTATACTCCCGCCTTTTCTAAATTCTGCATTGGCGTATAAAGTTCCATTTGCCAGTCTCGCAACCCCACATGTCGCCGAACCTTTTTAAAAATTGCAATGCAGTTTTTGTCCATATACAGATCTGTACCTACATTTAGTACAACCTTGTAAGATAAGTATTTCGACATTATAATCTCACTCTCTCTACCTGCTTTTGTAAGTCGAACAGTCTTGTGTCCAATTTTCTCCAGTCCTTCAACGTATTGCTGTTCATATGTGCATAGTATATAGTGCATGAATCATAAATTAAATTGTATGCGATACAATTTCTATGCTTACGAAAAATGGCAGTGCGACAAAAATGGCTAAAATGCTGAAGATAAAACTTACGCCAAGGAATCCCAACTCGTATGAAAGCTGCATGGGATAAAGTTGGTGGTGGATGCGGCGGGAGTCAATAGCCTCTTTGATGGTTTCATCAAACCAAAGATTTCTTAAGGACACCTACACGAAGCAGACGAAGCACAAAAAGACATGTATTTTTAAATAAGTATTAAGAAACAAGGTAAGTCAAATAATGTACATAATTATTTTTCGAAGTTGCCTATAAATACTGAAATGTTTGCAATTGATCTACAATTTACATAAGTCGTTGCAGTTGTAATTTTAGTTCCTCCAGCAGTTCCTACTGCAAGTCGGGCACGTCCCTCAGCATCAGTGAAAATTGAAGGGCACATTGAAGACAGCGGTCGTTTCCCTGTATACGGAGAATAAAATCATTCCATTGTCACTTTAGAGTGCAATACTTAAACCTTTCCGCATAATATATTTAGGTACATTTTTTCTATACAGTTTCTACAGTGTCTGCTTCAATAGATGAGACTGAATTGTTTACAAACCGGGATATATGAAGTTATTGGGAGACGGAGGCACTCCAAAGTAATTGATTACGTTCGGGACGGAGAAATCGTCCATCTCATCATTGTAGATTATTCCTGTACGTGTTGATCTGATTCCAGCTCCAAAGCTGAATTAAACAGAAGCAAGTTAGTGATGATGTAAAAAGTTGCAGAAAAATAAAAACTGTAATCAATTCAACATACTAAAGGTTAACAGTTGTGGTACAGGCAATTGCATCTCCATTTGGACCGACGACTGACATGTGAGCTGTGCCACCCTATACGCAAAGGCGGTCAATAAAAACGAATGACGAATAAAATGATAGTCAACTCATAGTAATTACTCGTCAAAACTGTGACCAATACCAATCGTGACCAAAAGCTTACGTAACCATTTATTGGTCATTATTGGTTGAGCTAATTACCAACCAATTTTAAGTCATGCAGTTGATTAATATTGACACCTTTGACCCTTACAAATGCCCATACATTTGTTATTTTCAACTGTTTTTTTCGTCATCCTATACATACTTGTGTTACAGGCTAATAATATTAGTGACCATTGATATTTTCTGTCATTGAAATGGTCATACTATTCGTAATTTTAAGTCAAGTATTTACGTAAGATTTTTGATCACGGTTCGTCAGTAGTTTTTGGTCTATTTCAACCAATCGTTTCATAGCAATCTTATATGAGTTGACCAATTTTGTGAGAAATAGTTGAGTGTCATTGGTCAACACAACTACATAATGCTATGTGATAATTACCATCATTTTGCCCTGTTGGGTTTTCTGATCTTCATCATCATCCCTTGGGCTGTTGGAATTTTCGGGTTTATAGAATTTCGCTCCATAATATTCGTAAGTATTATTTGTACGGTCTTCCTTGATAAGCGCCTGGACAGCTTTTAAGTACTCATCATTTTGTGTCAATTTCATCACCAACTATTCAAATCGGTCATAAAATTGTAAAAGATTATTGCACAATATGCATTCAATTTTGTGCAAACAACCAAATTGGAACTTGCAATTTACTTATTATTACGCGATCAATTATAAAAGGTAAAAAGGATGAAAGAAAAGTTTCATACATCGTTAACTTCTTGCGTGACATTCGGATCAAAAGGATCCCCAAAAATTGTCCTCTTAGCATAGGCGTGCTTGAAGGCTTCAGCGATTAAATGGTACGTTCTCACAGCATCAGCATCCTTTTCCAGAGATTTGGCATTCAATTCAAATTTACTTAACAACCTCAAAATGAAGGCAACGAGGGTTCCGCTCCTGCAATCAAACATTTAATGCTATTGAACTATTTTAACTCGATAAAATGAAAAAAAGCCCTTTGTTGGTTTCCAATTTTATTTTGTAATTCATACCCTGGTGGCGGTACAGTATGAAGACGGAATCCTCCACGAATATCCACTGAAATCGGTTCTGGCCAGTCAACTCTAAAAGTGCATAAAGAAGATGCTCACGTTGACGAATATGCAGCCAATTTATTAGAACTAAAAGTCAATGACTTATTTCATCAACTTTATAATAAGAAAACTAAAGTCACCGATAATTTTCCATATCTTCAAGTGTAATGATTCCTCCCAATTTTCGGAGATCCTCGACGAACCACTGTGTGAGCTCTTTCGAACGGTCATAAAGTTCGTCTCCTCCGATGGTCGAGTTAGCAATGATTTTCAGGGTCTCGGCTAACTTGGGCCGTTTAATTTTGTCTCCGAGCTTCCACACTTGGTTCGTTGCTGGATTCACTAAAATTTCGGCCATAGTTGGCGAGGAAAGGAGTTGAGCTGACTCATCTTTAAGGGCATTTGCCATGTGTTCATCAACTGTAAATCCCTCTTCACAAATTTTAATTGTGGGCTCAATCAACTCTTTCCAAGGAACTCCACCACCATGTTGCTTGTACAACGCCCAGAAGCCCCTAATTTGAGAAAAGACAATCGTTTGGTAATGTACAATGGATTAGCTTAGAATAAAGAATATTCCATGCATGCATGTATAATGTATATACTTGAGTAGTTACTTCATTTCTCCAGGAACCGCAACGGCGAGGCCTCCCTTTCGAGAAAGACTGGCGTTACCTCCATACATGTTTTGACTGGCCATAGCTGGAGCTGTCTCACGAGCATTCAGTACCTATTTCATTTTATGGGCAAAAGAAAAACATGAAGCGGAATGAAAACTTTTTATACCTAGCAACTACATATGTAATTGTAAGCTTAAAAGAATACTTGGGTTGACTGTGTACATGTACATATTCACCTTTGATTTCTTGGTGGTGGCATTGTAAATCGTCATTAAAAATCCGCCACCCGTTCCTGAACTTTGACTATGCATCACGCCCATACAAAGCAAAGTGGCAATCGCAGCGTCCGCCACATTCTCACCTTTCTTCAATATAGCCCTGCGCAAAGAAATAAAAACAAAAAATGTCTAAAAATGATGCATCAACTAGGCATTACAATTTCCTAAGCATTCTCATATTGTATTTTTTGAAAAATTTTTGCATTCAAGTTTAAGTCACATCTTGTGTTTTTTTCCTACGCTCCAATTTGGGCACATTGAGGAGCATCACAGCTGACTGCTGCTCGGTCATAACGCCCCAGTTCAGATTTAGAGGGTGGAGGATGAACCCTTGGGTTTGGAGGATCTAATTCCGTGGTGTTATTGCTCCCTTTACTATCATCGCTTTTTTTACTGCTCCCACCTGCTGTCAACACAACGATGGTGATTGTCGTTACCAATAGGACGACAGCCACCGCTGCTCCAATCGCAATTAACACTATATGCTGCTTTTTCATCCTGAATGTATTCAGTATTCTACATCTGTACAGAGAACAAAGACAGCCTTTATGCTTGAAAAAAGTCAAATATACTTATTCATTCATTATGCACGGGATATTACTGAGAGTGTACATAGAGATGACACAATAATATTATAGCAAGACATAAGTTGGACATAAGGAGATGTACTCAAGAGTCAAGAGTCTACATCAGCTTTAAGCTTTAAGTTAGGTACCCGCGAATAAAACCGTTGATTTTCTTAGAGGGTCCCACGAAGCTACCAAGCAAAGAGGAACATTAAATAATGTCGGCACTGCGTTTTTTCATGAGCCAAGGGTCCACGGTACGCTTAAAACTAATAAATTAAATGTGAGGTCATCTTATTTCATTTTTGAACTTACAACTAGACAGCATGGTGTCTGAAGCTTTTTTTATCTATACATTCCATTGAAGACCCTATAAAGTAGATAAAAAGTATAAAGATAATGACTGACCCTCTTACTTTCCGAAAACGTCTCGGAAAATGCTTACTTGAGACTGACTATTGATTTTTCCATTCGATTGATTGAATAGTGCTTTTTATGCAGTAACCCAAGCAACGCTTTGAAAATAATTGAACTTTTTATACAGATTACAGATTACAGATCTAACCAGTAACCAGTATTGCCATGAGCCCTGTGACTTTTTCTTGTCATGGATATATAGCTGGATGTATAGAAAGTAGAAGTTATAGGGATATACTCAGTAAGAAAAAGTCACAGGGTTCATGGCAATGCTGGATCTAACTAGATTCAACATTCAACACATTTGAACACAAGTAAAAACCATTTTTATTAGCGTGTAATTGAGGTACATATTGCTTTAGATATTGGAATTCAGCATCATGTTTTCAACAGGCTTTTATAATATAGAGGTTTTTAAGAATTTTTAGTGCTTTTGAAAAAAGAAACGTGAAGTAAGGGCCCTTTCTAGTTACTTTCACGTGTATTATGTACATTAATTAGGTGACGCAAGTAGAAGCCGTTGTGAAAAAAATTTGTTCTTTAATCACTCTCTGTGGTTAGTTTTTACAATATCTTCATTCTTACAATTAGACACACATTATTGCGTATTATCCAAAATACTCATTGTTTATCATACAGCATTCATTTTAACATTAAACGTCATACCGTTTGTCATTCCCCAGTTTTGTGCGTTCGCATGCATACTGATATGTGTTTCGATTGAATAAAACGTTATCATATAAATAAATAATGTAATTTTATCAGGTAACAATCAAGTACTTTTTTGTTTTGTCAACTTTTAGTATCTAATATGTATGTATACATAGAAGTATAAGAATATATTTTTAGCTGTAATCGTTTCTCATCTAAAATCTAAACATTGCACATCGCGATGCATAAAAAATATGTTTTTGTGAACCGAAATGCACAGACTCTTTTTTGCGTATTGCTTGACAGTAAACTATTGCATAGTATGTTTGTGGTTTAAATCAACGAGGAAAATTAGAGGTATTGTGTGTACTTGTTTAAGTACGTAATGTGTAAAGTTGTACAATAAACACTTATAGCATATAACGCTACTGCAAAATAAAGATAAGCTTTTTGAATAAATAGCAGTATTTTACCACAAAATGTGTTTGATTGGTGCAATTTTGTATGCATATATTTTGTATGTATTTAGACAGAAAATAGTTATATTTTTGCTGTACAGCGAGTAAGCAGTAATTGATTTTAAAATGGCTAGTACCAGTACTCATTATCATATTATTATGATTATAGTATTGATTATTGATACTGGAATGTTTGTTTTATTTTACAGTTGATTTTCTCCACGTATCAATGAAAAAATAAAATGGAGATCTTTCTTTTTGACACTTTCAGTGAACCTACAACCTAAACGAGCTTGTAGAACCCTATTACCTACTTTCTATCTTCTATGTATCTCTCGTGAAATCTCAGGACATGCAATCTCTCGCAATTTAAAGCTTTCAAAAAGTAAATTTTAACGTAAATTCTCGCCGGCGACCCGTGTATATTATTATAATACTTTAGACTCTAATTCACTAGTAATTAAAATAAGGATCTAAATACATATAAAATAATAATAAATAATAATCTCGGATCATCAAAATCCGTCTATACTATGGGGTTTTCTATAATCTGCATTGGCGTATAAAGTTCCATTTGCCAGTCTCGCAACTCCAACCGTAACAGATCCCGCCGTGTTGGTTCGAGCAGTCTTGTGTCCAATTCTCTCAAATCCTTCAACATATTGCTGTAAAATCGTACAAACATAATATATTATAGTACATGAATAATAAATTATAAGTAAAACAGGAATTATGAGACGATAATAAAAAATCTTATGCTTGCAAAAAATGTCTAAAAATGCCAAAGATAACTTACGCCGAGGAATCCCAGCTCATAGTTAAGTTCCATGGGATAAAGTTGATGATGAATGCGGCGAGAGTCGATGGCCTCTTTAATCGTTTCATTAAACCAAAGATTCCTCAAGGCCACCTACACGAGACGAAGTAGAAAAGAATATTTTATGATATTGAAATACATGCTTGCATATAACATACAAGGTAAGTTTAATAATATGCAATCGCTGTTAGAAGCTTGACGTATTAAATATACAAATATTTGCGATTGCTTTACATAAGTCGTTGCAGTTGTGATTTTCGTTCCTCCAGCGGTTCCTACTGCAAGTCGAACACGTCCCTCAGCATCAGTGAAAATTGAAGGACACATTGAAGACAAAGGACGTTTACCTATGTATGGAAAATAAAATCATGACAACGTTGCTTTACAGTGTAATAAAGTGTACAGTTTTTGCAGTGTCTGCTTCAATAGATTAGCCTGAATTTATTACAAACCGGGAACAATGAAGTTATTGGGAGACGGAGGCACTCCAAAGAAATTTGTTATGTTTGGGGCGGAGAAATCGTCCATCTCATCATTGTAAATTATTCCTGTACGTGGCGATCTGATTCCAGCTCCAAAGCTGCAAGAAGCAGAAGCAGAGAGGAACGAAACCGTTAGTGAGGACGTAAAAAGAGTATGGGAGAACTTGAAGGAGTAGAAATTGTAATTATTTTATGAATACGAAACAAGATAAATATTAGTGTTTAGGGCCTACTAAAGGTTAACAGTTGATGTAACGCTAATGGCATCTCCATTTGGACCGACGACCGCCATGTGAGCTGTGCCATGGTCATCGGGTTGATAAAATTCCGCTCCATAATATTCGTAAGTATTGTTAGTATAGTCATCTTTCATCAGAGTACGGATAGCTTTTACATAGTCATCACTTTGTGTCAAATTTTTCACCAACTAGTCAAATGAAATTGGAGAAGATACAATATGTATTCAAGTTTGTGTAAACGAACATTATCCCAAGATATATATGTATTTTAAGCTAAATTATGTGTACATAAAGATGCTGGAAAAAACGTTTCATACATCATTAACAACGTGCTGGACAGCCGGATCCCAAGGATCCCCCAAAAAGGTTCTCTGGGCATAGGCATGCTTGAAGGCTTCAGCGATTAAATGGTACGTTTTCACAGCACTTTCGTTTTGTCTCAGAGACCTCGTAGTCAATTCAAAGTCACTCAACAGTCTCAAAATGAAGGCAACAAGGGCTCCGCTCCTGCGATCAAACATTTAATGCTATTTAACTCAATAAAATGAAAAAAGTCCTTTGTTGGTTTCCAATTTTATTTTGTAATTCATACCCTGGTGGCGGTACAGTATGAAGACGGAATCCTCCATGAATATCCACTGTAATTGGCTCTGGCCAGTCAACTCTAGAAGTGCAGAAAACGTACACGTAGGTAAATATTAGTCATTCTGTATAAATAAAAACTGCTGCCTTTTTTCAAATTCCCGTATCAAAATCAAGTAACGCTTTTGGCCGGAATGTCCACTCGAAAATTGTCCCATTTTCGGCCGAAAACTGAATCAAATTTGCGCATAATTTTGCTCGTCCTTAGTTGAATGAGTTTATATTAAAATAAATTTGGGACAATAAAACCTAACATAAATATCTATGGGGGAATATTTTAGTACTGCGGCACTTTTTATATATAAATAAGAAAGCAAAACTCACTGGTAATTTTCCATATCTTCAAGCTCGATAATTCCTTTCAATTCTTTGAGATCCTCAACAAACCATCTTGTAAGATTTCTCGAACTGTCATAAAGTTCGTCTCCTCCAATATCGGAGTTAGCAATGATTCTCAGGGTCTCGGCTAACTTGGGCCGTTTAATGGTGTCGTTCAGATTCCACACTTGGTTTGTTGCTGGATTCACGAAAATTTCGGCCATTGTTGGTGAAGAAAGAAGTTGAGCTGATTGATCTTTCAGGGCATTTGCTGTGTGTTCATCGACTAAAAATCCCTCTTCACAAATTTTAATCGTGGGCTCAATCAGCTCTTTCCAAGGAACTCCGCCACCATGTTTCTTGTACAGTTCCCAGTAGCCTCTAATGTAAGAAAAGACAATCGTTTGGTAATGTACAATGGATTAGCGTAGGAAAAATAATATTCCGTCTGTATACTTGTGTATTTATGTACTTTATTTCTCCAGGAACCGCAACGGCGAGACCTCCCTTTTGAGAAAGACTGGCGTTACCTCCATACATGTTTTGACTGGCCAGAGCTGGAGCAGTTTCACGAGCATTCAGCACCTGCGATGGAGCAACAATGGGACATTTTGTTTTGTAGACAAGTATGTAAACACAATGAAGCGCAACGTTAACATTTGATGCATAATAATATGTATTATGTATAAACTTTAAAAGAAAATCTCGGTTCATTATGTATGTATTTACCTTTGAAGTCTTACTGGTGGCATTGTAAATGGTCATTAAAAAGCCACCACCCGTTCCCATACTTTGACTATGTATCACCCCCATACAAAGCAAAGTGGCGATCGCAGCATCTGCTACATTCTCACCTTTCCTCAAAATATCCCTGTACATGGAAAAATGCATAATAATGTGTAAATGTGTCTACAAAAATAATACAAAAGCTAGAGATGACAATTTTCAAAAAAATCTCAGGTTGCCATTTTTTGAAAATGTTTGCATTTAAGGTAAATAATGCATAATGAACTTTTTCTTACGCTCCAATTTGTGCACATTGAGGAGAATCACAGCTGATGGCTGCTTGATCATAACGTCCCATTTTTGAAGGAGATGGTGCAGGAGGAACCGTTGGATTTGGTGGATCTAATTCATTTTTCTCGGTAGTGTTTCCAATGTCCTCGTTGTCTTTGCTCTCATTGTTTTTCAACAAAACTATGGTGACTGTCGTTGCCAATATGATGATAGCCACAATGGCTCCCATCAACGCTAACACCCGTTTTCTCATCCTGAATGTATTCTAAATCTGCATAGAGAAACAAAGACAACTTTCATACATGAAAAAGTCAAGTTCATAGTGTTTCAGTTACAGAATCTGCAGTTAATATTTAATAGAGTTTGTACTGTAAATGCTTTGTTGTCATTTTCAATGTTAAGCATGCTTAATTGACCGTATAATAAGTATCGCCATTCCCACAGTACAAATAACCAGCTAAGAAGATAACCGCTACTGATTACAACGGTTCTGTGTATATTTTGTGTACAAATATTTAGAGTCGTCAATTGATTAGTTTTAGCGTTGGTGTGAAAACAATTATTTGCTCCGTCATGAATTTTTTCAGTTTATAAAAGATTCGTACTGAATATTACGTAAATATGTTTAAAAAAGTAATACATACTTACACAACTATTTGCCTAATTGGCAGCGAATAAATATAAAATGTGCAACTTTGACGTTTTTTTCGCATTGCTTTTTCATTAGTTATTAGTTATTAATACTGCAGTTATTGTTATCTTGAGATTATGAGCCTAATATGATGGTAATTCTGATAATTGTAAACAATGTAGAGTGACGAAAAAACTCCAAACTCCAAAGATATAATCTAACTGACAACATTGAATGCATATACATATGTATTAATGTTATCATTATCTATACCACGCAATTAAAGTGAATATCAAGGCCCTCAGTGCAATTAATTTCAAGGGCTACGCTGACTGTCTCAAGTTGACAATTGACGATTGATGAGACCTTTGACCGCCACAATATTAATATATCCCGTTTTGAAAATCAATAAATAAAATATAATATACTGTCACATTGCATGTATTGTATTTGTGCTCTTGAATGATTGACGTACTTGGTTTTTTATATTGATACAGGACATAAATGTATACTTGTATCCGAAATGTGTACCATACATAGATACATACGTGGCGCATCTACAATTATTTTGGAATACCGTAGTTTCGGATAATATATAGCTTATAGCTTTGCAGCTCCCAATAGCTTCGTACTCTCCATTGATTATCACTCGATGACATACCAAATATTTCAATAGTTTTGCAGCGAGACTACTTCCGAGACTACGGTATATTATATCAGTTTTATCGATTCCTCGAATCTAATATAATTTATGTGACCACTTGAATTGTTTTATGCAGTATATGTATGTACATTATACTTGAATACATACGCTGGGGTATATAAATACATAATAGCATTATGGGTCATAACCTCGGGCCAAACGAGGGCCTCGAAAAGCAGCAAGAAAACCTCGTGGTTTTCCTCGGTATCGAG
>JAQIVE010001318.1:0-25902 GCA_034698285.1 Sminthurinus bimaculatus
ACAATACTGTGATAAAAAGGTACATGCCTGTATCCATGAAACAGGCAAAAACGGCAATATAAAATATACCAAGGGCATGACGGGCAAGCCCGTTGAGGAGCACGAGAGTTCCGGCACCGAGCATTGGCAACCCTGCTTTGCACATGTCCTCGGCATGAACTTGATAATCAAGGGGTGGTGGTTGTATTTTCGTCGACGTATTAGTGGTAGTGCTTGGATCCGCTCTGTTTTGGTCTTCAATAGAGGGGATTTTTTCGTCAAATTCATCTTGAGATGATATATACTCATCAAGGCTTCTGCCATTTTTCGAAGCATGAATAGAGGAAAAATTTTTATCTTCACAAAAGCTTGTAACATTTGAGGCTTCATAGATTAAGAGAGATCCACCAATAACTAAATTGAGTCCGAAAAACTGAAATCATTATTAAAATAAGTTGACCATATTGTTCAAAATTAATTTTATAGGTACATTTTTCAAGCAAAATTGAAACGATATAATATATTATTATTATAAAATATGCAACATGAAGGAGAGGGAGTGAAAACCTTACAAGGCAAACAACGGCAATAATAAGGAAGAGGGGGAGGTGGCAAAATTGCATAATATTTAGCTGCTGGCAAAAATCTGTCTTTTCCTTCCTCCGACTCCCTCACCCCTGTTCCGGTTCTTCTTCGATTTGAGCTCGTGATGGAAGAGGCCACAACAGTAATGAAAAAAATGCAGGGAAGCTTGAGGATTATGCTGGATACTACTCATATTGTCCGGAGTAAGGGACTCTTTTGTCAACTTAAATGACGATTCTCCCAACAATAACTTTGGCATTAAACACTTGAAATTGTTTAAAGAAACTCATGACCCGTTTCTTCAACTCAAAGTAGGAGATGAGGATCCAATTAAGATCACAACAAAGTAGAGTAGAGTACCTTCAACAATCCTGACACATAAAAGTAGAAGTTATAATACACAAACATTTACTTACACTGTTCTGTAAAATAGCTATCGAGAAAAAAGGTGTAGAGTGAGTGTTTACAAACAAAGGGCAGAGTTTAAAGATTTCCCCATGGTAACATGATTCTAATGTTTGCGATATGCAAAGTAAGTATAGAAAGTAGAAAAATGCCCTGTCATTTTTCGATAAAAAGTTTTGATTTAATATTACTTATGTGCTGCATCCATTACTTATCAACCTTTTGTTAAATCTCCTCTGATTTTCATGAAACTATTGACAAGATTTCAATTCAAGGGTGGGATTAGCATCAAGTGCACAAAATAAATGTCTCTTGATAATACACATAGTGAACTCATCGTGATTCATTCACAGGGGGTTTATTATCCAGAATCCAGAATATTTTGAAACGCGTGTGTAATTTTAGAGATGAACAGCTTAATTTCAACTTCATTATTCATAATAATATTATTTGTTTATTTATCATAGGTACTACAAAGTATAATAAGCAGCGTACTATGATTATTTCTTTTCATTAATTTCTTTGATTTACATGCTAAACCTAAAGCTTACATTCTTTCACTAATCTTTCACAGTAGTAATCTAAAATGTATTATTTTTTATTGCATAATTTGTATTTGTATTTGTTTTTACAGTAGACACTTATATATATAGCCGTTTACTTCTAAAAACAAGCAGTCTCACATACACATATACCCGAACTTATAGAACCCTGCTAACACAAAAGAAGGAAAAATAACTGCACTATTTTCTTATTAAAACCCTTTTTCATCAAAAATAAAATGACAATGATCTTTAAATTGCTATTATACTATCTAAATATAGTATACTATATCGTACTCGTAAGGATAATAATAATAATATAGCTGCCGATTTATAAAAATACTAGAATCTAGAAAATACTTGAATATTGAATATTATGTCTCATACAGCGAAAAACAAAAAACAACCGTGTTAAATAATACAATACTCACAAATAATAAACAAGTTAATTCAAGATTCAAGATACTTTACCTTGTTTATAATACAAATCATCACTAAACAAATGTAAAGTTTCTCATCGTATCGTAGGTACATAACATCAATATTTAAGATTTGTAACTTTTTTAGTAGCTTAGGCAGAAAAAAAATGAAATTACAGGCATATAAAGTCAAGACAAAAGTAATAATATATTATTGAATATTGTAAGAATTTCGTTTTCTTGGGAATATCTACACATCATCATACAAAAAAACCGTGTCGAGTATCATTACTATTCGTTATTAAGCACTAACATGAGTTTCATCATAATAATAACAATAATAAAATAGTTACCGTAATCCGTAATATATGTATGAGAAACAAAGAGTTGAACTCTCATTTGAATGAAAGCCCAATAATTCCCGTTTCGCAAACCATAGACAGTCCATTCTCATTTTATCATTCCCAAAAAATTGACTTTCTTTAGTACTATCATCATTCGTAATTGTAATTAAAGTTTTAAAAGGAGTTGATGAAATAAAATCAAATATTTAATATAAATATAATGTAATCGAGAGGGATGAAGCAATGTGAGAAAATTGTTTGAGGATTTGTATATTTGCATAAACTACTACTGAAGACCTGCAACGTTATTAGGAAATCTCCGATGTGTCCTCCGGTGTCTCGCAAGCGAATAGGAATGTGAGTAGGCCTCGTCACACTCATGACATCTAAACCTAAATAACAATTAAATATGACATAAAACATTATTAGTGTTCACAATGCCAAAAATAAAAAATTAATAGTAAATAGCAATCATTTTGCGTGGAAAAATAATATGCGTATATGCATATGATCAATGATATGAATGTAAGTATTTGTACTTACGGCTTTTTTCCTGTATGGATGTTTTCATGCTGCGATAGATGATGCCGATGAGCAAACCTAAATATTTTAATAGCAAATAAAATCAATCTATTAGTTATTATATCGGAGATTACAGAAATCTTTTTAGGAACTACATACAAGTAATTCACGTCGTTTAAATTTTGATAGACTTTCATGTTGTTATTCCATGAAACATTTACCTTTTGCCGCAATCCGGTTGGGTACAAACGAAAGGCTGAAATTGAAATAGCAATAATAAATAGGGTCAAAAATAAATAACGACAATTGAGTTACAATCAAATCATCTTCCGTCATGTTACAACTTTTTTCTACTTTACTTGATTATTTTTCTTGTCCTTGGTCTTACCCTTTCACCAGTATGTATTTTTAGATGCTCCGTAAGTACAGTCTTCTTCCTAAATCCTTTCCTGTAAATTTTTAAGTCAATTAATTAATTAATTATGTATCCGTAATTGGTAAGTCATTCATTAGAGTTGAATGTGTGAAGTATTGCATGATTAGATACAATAACATTTTATATTTTATATTATTTTATAAAATATAAAATACTGAAATAAAACATTTTTTATCAATTTAATTGACTATTCATACAAATAATTATCAAGTCGCTCAACTTACCCACAAAATTCGCATCGGTTCTTTAACATATAAGAGTCCATATTAGCTGTATTTACTACACCCCCACCTCCTCCAGGTTGATGTGGGCATTTTAAGATTTTTCTACCACCATTAGCGGTACACTGCGCGCACTGACTACAAGAGAACTTATTATTTACTTGACCTCTCCCCGCTTGGTATGATGAGGAACCCCCCGAATTTGGGGGCCACGAATTGAGTTCAGGGTGTCGTTTCTCATGTTGAGTCAAACTTCCACGAGATGCAAATGCTTTGGAGCAAACACTGCATGCAAATGGCTGAAATGAGAGTATACCATAATATCGTGTAAAAATAAGTTTAAACAAGATAATACTTGTGCATTTACAAGTTTTCTTTAAACTTTAAATTAATATTTTATTAATAACATTTCATACAATTTCATGACTTATCTTTTTTCATTATAAATACATCATAATGCAACAAATAATATTTAATACTAACCTTTTCTCCTGTGTGTATACGCTCATGTCTCTCCAATTCTGATTTCCTTTTGAAACTTTTTGGGCAATGGGAACAAACATTTGCATTTGCATTAGGGTTTGCATGGACCAGATTATTTGGATTCTCCGATATACTAGAATTCTCTGCGATTGTAACCCAAGTTGACAAAGAGGCTGGTGATGAGTTTACTATTGTAGTGGGTGCTGATGGAATAGGAATCGTCAACTGGGGCATAGAAACAGTCATTGTCGTTGTATCATAGTGACCAAGTCGATTTAAATAATTGAAAGCTGCCATTGGTATATTTTACAAGTTACAAGACTGCTTCAATAAAAAAGAGGAGATTCGGTTCCAGATATGTAATATATCTTCCTAATTCACAATCTTTGCTCTCCAAAGTCTGAAATCTATCAAACTTTCTATCTTGAATCTGTAAAGTGAAAGAAAATTACCATCATATTGATATACTATTGTACTTATATTATTGATTGTTTAGCCACATATAGCCAAAAAAGTATGTTTCCCCTTAATTACACTATTATACTGAGTTCTAAAACTCAAAGTCACACAAATCATTGCCAAATTTATAAAACTTTAGAACTTTAGAATTCGAATCCCTCCTAAACTTCTAAAAACTCGACATGCAATACATCTCCTGTACTTTGATTAAACAAAGGTACACACACATATTTTGGCCAATTTTAATAAAAAATACGGTCAACTATATAATAGTGACTGACGTAAATTAATCAGGACCCGAAATCATGATCAAATTTACTCAAAATTCTTGAAAAAACAGATGGTGAAAGTGAAATGACAAGCGCATCATGTAATCATGAAATGAGAATGTCTCGCTCCGTGTCTTACCTTTTTTGTTGAATAAGCCAGCCTTGAAATGATGTTGAACGGTAAGTTGCGCCGTGGATAAAAAATCCCAGTATCAAAATAAAAGGTCCTTAACCCTGATTAATCCGAATTACAGGATAATTTCAAAGTAAAACTCCCATAATTTCGGACCGTCGTTAAAATCTAGCTAGATTTTTTAAATAAGAGAGTCACCGCCATGTTACAAGGATATACATATGTATATACCGTGTATACATATGATCCGCATACTTTCTCTAGTTTCATGTTACCCCTCTTCTTTTAAGTACAAACCATGATGATCTCTTTTTTTTTGCTTAATATTCAAAATGTGAATTATGTAATATTTAATTAGTAAATACTATTTAGTCAGTATTTAAGTAACAGAATTAAGTTTAAAGTTAGATGATAAAGGACAGTATACTTAAAATTTATAAAGTTGAATATAAAGTTGAAAATAGCTCAGTCATGTTGCTGCATTTTGCATCTTTTATGTGTACAACTGTTGTACATACAACAATTCGATTGAAACTATATTTTAAAATGGTCAAGTAAACGATGACATAATATTGTAACATGAAATTATCCAGTGTGTGTATTAATCCGGTACTATAAATTGTAGGTCGAATATCATAATATATAGATTACATGCACAGCGGATTGTTATTACCAGCTATGAGACGATAGAACTTTTTTAAAAAATATTTGTCTCTCTGTTTCAAAAGAAAACTATGACTTGGAACTGGGAATAACTAAATACTCGTCAAGTTATAATTATGCATGTATAATGTATGTAAAAATAGAACATGATCAGTATTAAACATTGATCATGACCACAAAGATCAGAGACATTCAACTGCAGTAGTTAGTAGACCCGTATCATTGTTTCAATGGAGGATAAAGACGGTATATAGAGACGATTCTCGGGAATTCGTCCAAGATCCAAGAGCTGTACAAAATTATCAACCTGTCCCAACTTTTATTTTCAATACTCTTTTCTCTCTTCCCTAGGTGGTTTTGTGTACATTAACAATAAACAATATTATCTGCATATACATGAATATGGAATATGTATGCACATCTTTTGCCTATGACAGGCGACTTGAAATCATACACCATTGTGCGCATGCAGTCTTTTATGTTTTATCATTCTCCGATAGTAATTTTCAGGTGCGTACTCATCGTTACTGCTTTAACCTTCCATGCATATGCATTTTTTTACTTAAGCAAATGACAAGAAAAGCATAACGCTCATGTAAAAAAACATTTTCAATTGATGGTTTGTTGAAAATATTGTCAGTACTCATGCAACACCAATAATACTTAAGTATTGTGCATAATCAACATAGGGTGATTATTTCCTTACTACATAATTTTATGTATATACAAATATAGTAACTATAAATACAAAGGCAAACAATATTTATTTAAGCATTATGTCCCCAGCTTACAGACTCTCCAGGAGTTGGTCTATGAATTATGAATGCGTGAACTTGACTGCAGTTTATTTATGTATGCATAGCGTTATCAACTAACAAACTCTTCAAATAAACTCGATGCATAATAATATACTTACCTAAAAATATTTACCTATATGCACAATATTCACAACACGTTAACTGGCCATATTATATTATGTATAATCACTATTTCATATGATTATTTGTGTCTCATCATGTTTTGAGCTTCCAGTCAATTAAATAACCTGCTTGCTGGATTCCAAAATTCCTTAGGCTATACAATACGATAAGATGTTACAAAAGTACAAGTCAACATTATCAAAATGATTGTGAATGCAATAAACATCTATAGAGGAGCTTTGTACTTTGTACTATGTAATTTCAAGCTCACCATGAACTGTACTTGGAGGTTATTTAGAGGTTATTGGTGAACCTCTAAATACTTGTATACTCCAAAAGGAGAGAGAGAAAATAATATAGAAGATTTAATTTATGAATAAATAATCACAAATAGCACATGTAAACAGTACAGCAATACATAAAAAGTACAGAGAGGCAGAGTACAAGTTTGAGCTGAGAGTTTTATATTTTGTTATTGTGCACAGTTTTTTCAACGTTTTTTTGTGGATACCATCAGATGAAGGACACGGTTGAGAGATTTTCATTTCAGTTTTTGTCTGAAACAAGCATTCATGTGACGCCTCTCTAGTCACTGTACACGTTCTTTTTGGTCGTATTGTAACTAGGGTATAGGGTACATTGTTTTATTTTATATTCGACTGTCAACAAGTTATCATAACTTACAAAATGGTCTCGTTTGTGGAACTATTTCTAATTGCAGTTGTATCATTAGTTACCCTCTTTTACCTTGTTGGTAAGCATCGGCAAAATGGACAAAAGTTACCACCAGGTAAGTCCCAAAGTTAACTACTAAAACTACACAACATAATATTTTGTTGTATATTTATTTCACTTTGGGAAAGGAGAACTTTAAAAATTCAACCATAACTATACATGAAAAAATCATGTTTTCTTTATTCCATTTCAAAATTTGATTGTGTCGATTATAAAAAACTGCAGGCCCGAAGGGATTACCAATACTTGGAAGCATTTTATCAGTTGGAACAAAACCCCACTTGACTTTTGGGGAATGGGTTAAGCATTATGGCAATATTTTTGCAGTCAAGATTTTGGGAATTCGGTAAAAAGTGATTTATTTTTATAGAACATTGAAAATTGACAACTACATACTAGCAATAAGATTTCACTAATTTTTTTGTACTGAGTAACAAGCACGTCAACCTAATTTAAGCCGTCTACATTATACATATATTGTACCTGTAACTTGTAACAGAGTACTTGTCATTTCGGACCCCAAAGTTGCCAAAGATGCTTTCAACAATGCAGCTTTGCTTGGAAAACCCAGCGAAGATTTGTTTAAAGTTTTCGTTGGCGGAGAGTATGGAGTGTTATCAACAAACGGGGCAGAATGGCATGAACAACGGCGATTCACTTTGCGTCATTTAAGGTATAACATCATTTTCAAGACAACATCTTTTATTTTTATTTCCAGATAGATTCCCTAAAAAAATGAAATGATTTTTTTCATCTAGAGATCACGGATTCGGAAGAAGTGTAGCTTTCGACTTTGTAATGGATGAGGTGGAGGAAGTGCTCAATCGATTCAAGGTCGAATCCGCAAAAGGCGAGTCGATTGATGTTAGCAAGAAATTCGGGCTTGCTGTTGTTAACAGTTTGTGGAGAATTATGAGCGGTGAGAAAAGAGTCACAATAAAATAAACTTTAAATAATTAGCTTTCATAATTCATTTAATGTGTGCAAGCATAACTGAAGATATACCACAAAAACCGTTTATTTTTTAAAATGAAAACCCATAGGAAAACGATTTGCACAAGATGACCCTAAACTTACCAATCTACTTGACACTGGAAACAAGTGAGAAATGAGAAAGTATATTATAATGTAATCGAATTTTTACAATGTAATGGTCGAAAATACCTACCTTTACAGCTGACCCATCAGTAAAAGTCTAAAGTCAGCTGTCAAATAAGCATAAAAACTCTACCTACAATGTTTTGATTTTTGTATTTTCGTAGGTCTGTAATAACTCTAACGAGTAACCCGATCGGAATTTTCCTGCCTAGAGTTGCAGCCATGTTTCCTAAATTAACCGGATGGACGAAATTAGTTGATGCAGTTAATGAAATTCAGTCATTTTTCATTGAAGGTTTGAATGAAAGCAAGAAGGAATTTACTCACAACAAGGATGAAGGACCAAGAGATTTTATCGAGTCTTATCTCAATGAAATCGAGAATACGACAGATCCTAACTCAACTTTTTACAAGGACGTTGGCGGTGCGTCAATAATCATAATATTCTTTTACCAACTTCAGCAAATTCTTTTTATGTTAATAATAATTGATAATATTACTATGTACATGCTTCATATTTAGTGTTTATCAACCGCATACCGTATTACATAACAGTTACCACACATACTATTATTTCTGCACATGTAGCTTTTTTTCTCAATGTTTAATTTTTTCTTTCATTTTTGCTTTCACAGATAAGCATCTTCTTGGTGCAGTTTTAGGTATTTGAAAAGCAAAACTCCTGAATTATTTATTAAAATCTTGTAATTTTATTCTATTTTAAATAAACAACTTTCATAAATGATAAATATTCAATTTCCCTATGAAGATCAATATTTTAATGTGTCTTAAAATTTCTTGTTTCCAGATTTATTTGGAGCGGGTTCAAATACCACGAGCTCAACTTTGTCCTGGAACCTACTCTACTTGACACTGCATCCAGAGATTCAAGAGAAACTTCAGAAGGAGATCGATACAGTTGTAGGGAAAACTAGAAATGTCGCTCTTTCGGATAGAAAGGAGTAAGATTAAACTTAATTTTCTTTGTGCATCGTACAAAATAGTACAAAGTACGGAATAGCAACGTAAAGAATTGAAGAAATTACCTAATTTGATATACTTTTCCCCAGTATGCCCTACACCGAAGCTGTGATTTTAGAAACCTTACGAAAATCGTCCATTGCTCCCTTGGGACTATTTCATGCAGCCCTGGAGGATACAACTTTGGGAGACTATCACATTCCTAAAGGCACTTGGATCTGTGTGAATCAGGTACTTTATATTTTTAAAAATATGAAGTAAGTAAATATGCATAAAATCAGATTGTAATCAAATTAAAAAACTTTGTATTATACTTTGCGTTTTCTTCAGTACTTTATACACCATGACCCTGCAATTTGGGGAGATCCTGAAAACTTTAGACCTGAGCGATGGCTCAGTGCCGATGGAAAAACGGTAGTGAAAAACGACGCACTTGTTGCTTTCTCCGTTGGGTGAGTGAAATTTGAATTGGAACAAATGCAATTACTTATGCACACAACATAGAATCAAAGATCAGCACATCATGGTTTCCTGTGTTGTAGTGCTTACTGATATAAAGATTTTTCAGCAACAATTTCCATATGTACAATTGTAATTTTTCACTTAAACTTTTGCAGGAGAAGAAGCTGCATCGGAGAAACTCTAGCAAAGGACTCTCTCTTTCTTTTCCTCACCAATCTTTACCAAAGATTCTCTATCAGCTCTTGTCCAAATTCTCCCAAACCGTCGATGGAAGCAAAAAGCTCTTTTTTCCTTGACGTGGATCCCTTCAAAGTCGTTTTCAAGGATCGAACAGTCCTTTGAATTACTTCTGAATCATATAAATCTCTAATTAATTCGATTCAATTTATTTCCGACTTATGTTTTTTCTTCACTATATATTACTTTATGTGCATTAAACTGCATTTATACTGTTAAATTATGTACTGTGTAGTTTAACTATTTACATGAAAATACATAACAGGAGCTGGTTATACATTATAAATTATAAACATGCAAAATGAAAACGATGAAGCTTTTTTATATTTTTCTTGGAAACCCGTGTAGTACTTAGAAAAAATTATAATTGGTGTAGCTACTTTATATTTTCTGTGGTTTAGTTTTCAATCAGATTACTTTTAGTGATTTTAGTGTTTCGTATCTTGCTTTCACTGAAAGACATTTTCACGATGGTGATGTTAGTATACCCCATTTGATATTATATTATCACACAAAAAATAATAACTGGAAACAAACTGTTTATGAAAACACTGGTTTCTTTTTGTATTTAAAAACTATACAATTAGTTCTTAAACAATATACGAAATAATAAATACTCAACTACATACTTTTTTTGTATTACATATCTGACGAAAGTAAAAAGATTGTGATTATGTATGAACGGAATTTATTAAGCATCAAGTCGTCATTCATTAATTACGGAATATATATACAAAATAAAAGTACTAGCAATGAGAATACTTTTGGGATTGATAGACATTCATGTCCCGTCATGAAGGTTGCAGTGCAGGTGTGGTCAACAACTTGCTAATGGACGACGGATCAACGTAACCCGTCTCTGATCAATAATCATTCAATTATTATCTAATCTCCAAGCGTACATGCATATAATAGACGGGAAAATTGTATATTTGCACACAAAAACACAAACCAATTTTGTACACGGCAGTGGTTGACGAAAATTGCAAAGTTTTACAATTTATGGACAAGTGAGTCACTCTTGCAAAAGTTGAATGCATGAAGACCATGTAAGTAAAAAAAGAGTATTAGAAGAAAAGCATTCGGGCAGTTGGGCTGTGGCATTCCTTAGTCTTAGCATTTTAAAATCGACAAAAAAGATATAATGGAAAGCTCCATACCCGAGTCAACAGTGACTTATTGTGGTGAATGGTGGGTAAATTTTTGGACCCCAGTAAATAGTGTGAAAAAAGAGTTCACAGTGGTAATCTGCTTTTTGGGGTGCGTCACAAACATTTTAAACATTTTAACATTCACACGGAAGCGGATGAGGAACCCAACAAACTTGATTCTGACTGCTCTTGCAGTCACGGATTTCCTCTCAGTGTTTCGGCCCTTTCTTCGGCTCAGCCTTTATTATTCCGCCAAAGCTTGGGGAGAGTGGCGGTCGGACTACCAACTGGCGGTTGAAGAACTTGTTCACGACATTCTTTTCGTCGTAAGTGTGTTTATTAAGGAATATTTTTTTGCTACATGATCATACTGTCATACCCGGTATTACGATCTATATACATATTTAGAACCTTTAAAATAACTTTTAATTAAAACAACTCTTGGAAATAATGCAACAGCTTTTTCATACTTGGTCAATATATCTTACACTGACAATTGCCATCTGGAGATATCTTGGGGTCGCTTACCCGCTAAAAAGCAGGCGATGGTGCTCCTGGACAAGAGCAAGATGGGCGGTTCTATCGGCAATTTTCATCGGCCTCTGTTTAATTCCCCCAAAGTTTTTCGACCGGAAAATCTATCTCAAGTCGGACTTTCTGAGAAGTAACAAATCATCTTTGTATGAAGACCCTATTTCGTGCAAGGAACTTGAAGGATTTGAAAAGAATGCGTATGAGCTTCGGAGGAGTCAATTTGGTGACGAGCTCGCCTGGTATATTCATGGGTAAAGTAAAACTACAAAGTATAACACTTAAATCTTGCTTATCTCTGAAAATAGAATGGTGTTTTTTACTTTACTTTCCGTTTAATTCGCCAGAATTCTGATAAAAATACTGCCCTGTGTCGCCATGACGATTTTCAGCGTGGGCCTAGTTCGCTCTTTGATAAAAGCGAGGAGAGTTAGACGGGAACTCAAAGGCAATAACTGGAGTCCAGCAAAAGAGACAAGTTGCAAAAAAATGAAACGATCTTCTCCTGATATTACGCCACCGGCAAAGACAAAATTAGACGAAACTAATACTATGGCTACACCTATAACAAACAAAGCCATAACCACCCAGGATCAGGAAACCTTACATTGCACATTTGAATACCGAAAGAGTAAAAGTAAAAATAAGGAAGAAATGGATGGAAGGGACCCGGAATTTGACCGAACCACCAAGATGCTCCTCGTTGTCCTGTCTCTCTTCCTCATTACGGAGTTTCCCTTTGGCCTGCTGGGAGTCATGCAAATGGTGATCAATCGACGAGAGTTCTATCATCAGTGCTACCTGCCTATCCGACCCTTCTTCAACCTCAATGAGTATGACAGTTGTGTCACTTCTTTTTTCGTGTACATGAACATGAGTCAAGCTTTTAGGTCCAATTTAGTCCAAATTTGTCGCCAGTTTTCAAAATCAGTTAGTGACATGCTGTGTAAGCGAACAGGTCACTTTTCAAAATTCCCCAGTATGACCACCACAACATCTCAGCAACAGTCTGCAAAAACAACGACTCTTTCTTCCTCTTCTTCAAGTAATCCACAAATTAAACCTGTCTAGTCGCAGAGTTAAGAACGTGATTTTATTTATTGTCATTATTTTTTATTTCATTTTCTCTAGTGATAAGTAAATGTATTATGCAAAGAAAAACATGCACAATGTGTAGTGTATGGTAGCAAGCTAATAAATTCACTTCAAATGTGCAAAATTGATAATACACTGAATTTTCCAATTAAACTACGTTTGCGGAATACTAATAAACAGTAGAAAAAACGAAACTGCTGATGATTCTACTTGTAAGTAATTCCTCAATTCTATGTTGAACAAAGGACCAAGGAAAATACAGAGAGATAGTGGTCGCGAATTTTGCACAGATGGCAATGGCTTCCTACTCGCTATTTATTAATTAGGTGTACATTGGTTTTTGCAACCTTGCAAAAAAGTTGTCCATGACTCCTCGCAATGTATTACTTACAACTTACAATTTTGTGTAATTGAAATTGGATTCGAGTTCACCACTCTTCACAAGCCCCTGACAAAGAATCGCAGTAATAGTTCGTATGTATATATATATATATATATATATATACTTTACAAAATATACTTGGATATTACATGTAATACCGTGGTTATTATACATGCACATAGTTAATCATGAATCGTGAATCATGAATAACGTCAGAAAAATATAAATCATCTTTATCTTCATGGAACAACGCAATGTAATCTATATCGAGTTTTGCAACTAACGCGGTATTGCTAAATACACAATATCTAATTTTGCGTGGATAACATCCACAGGATTTTATGAGGCATATCTATGCCTACACATAATATGTAAATATGTATGTAGTATTCAGGTACATATCATGTAAGTATGGTTATAGGCATCAGGTACGTAGTACGTATAATGGTTCCATAACCTTTACGACCTTTATGTATATACACACATGATCATACACGTGAAAATTCCAGTATCATGCGGATATACAATTATTATATCCATATGTGTGTGTAGTGTGTATATTGCACTAGTGTATACATTACATACTACATCCCCTCCTTCAAAAAAAAACTCCTCCAACTTGTCCAACTTTTCAAGTGTCAAGTGTGTATCTAAAATCTGTACATGGAATTACATAATACAAATTCTGGATTCCCATAGACGACAGCAAGCTGGACGCTGGACCCTATGGTATATGTTGGATTGTTCATATGGTATGGGGTATGGGAGGCAACAGACCGGTACATCTACTCATATTCTGTATTCATACAGTCCTGCGAATAAAATATTTTAAAAAGATAATAAACGTGCAAAAAAATGCACGCGCCAATTTCTCTTTTGCAAACTAGTTTCCATTTTCGCCATAATACATAATATACATAAATACATAATATTCTTCTTATCTCCAGTTGAAACGGATTAGTTAAATAATAAATAAGAATTTGAGGCTCGTCCCCCCTTACTCTGCATCTTTGTCTAGGAAAGCCTCAAAAGGACAAGTGAGTAAAAAATAAAACAGAGTGGTTTTGAGTTCATCTCCTCCTTTTCCTAATCATTCTGAGCTCTCAATGCTAATATTAATACATCATTATACTTAGTGCATATAGATAATAATATATAGATGCCAAATACCTTTAAAACATAAGAACTCGTGTACAAATTCATACAACCATATGTACATACATACTGTACATTGGTAGGTAGAAAAGCTATATATATATTTACAATGTACATATTTTTTATAAGACGTTTGGTACTACAGAGAAAAAAAAGTGCGCCACTCCCATATATTAAGTTGGTGCTGAAACCAATGTACATTGACACTCCTGATATAAGGCACTAATATTCCAAATATAACAAAACTATGTATGTATTATACCTATATAAAACATTAAAAATCTTATACACAGTACATAGTTTTGTTATATTTGGAATATTATGTATTATGTACAGTCATCTCCTCTTTTGTCATTAGCTTCTTTAAACGGCTCCACATGCATATTCATAAGACAAATAATGTCGTATTGTCGAGCTTAGAATTTTATAATATAGTATATTTTATCCATCAAGTCAAGCATCTCTGTATATACATTGAGCCCTGACCTTCCAACTTCATACTTCTTGTGATGCTCTGACTCGCAGTTGAGCGATGCGATAATACTAACACCACTAATACAAATAATGCGAGTACAAGTACGAATACGATTTCGAAAGGAATATAATAAGATATGTATACTAACACGTTACAAGTGGAAATTTAAAGATCATACGCCATAAAATAAAAACACACATACAAGATACAAGATGGAAAATACTACACATAATATCTGTATTACCTACGTTTTATGTCCTGGTGAGCAGTATATCTGTAATCTGTAGATATGATTGTATTGAGTGATATAAGTAAAGCATATTTAGAGACAAATTATATGATACCAACACAGTCCTTCAATGCTGCTCACTGTTCACTGTATACTGTGTATCTATGGAAATTCAAATCGTCAAAGCAAGTAAATGCTTAAGCTGGTCTCATATTTCTTACGAAATTAATGATGATGACTACTTTACTATTATTAGGCTTTGGTTAAAATCTATACAGTATATAAAGTCTCCATCTAATTTAAAATATTGTGCACACGAAATACAGACATTAACACTTATTATTGAGAATCCCCCATTTACTCATAAAATTGTTTACAAACACTTCCTCCTCTACTGAAGTCACGTACTCACTGTTCTGTTCGGTTCTCTTCTATTCTATTCTGTGCTTGTGTAAACTATACAATGACAATGACAACGTGCATAAATATATAATAATGTATAATATTATTTAATGTTGAAACTGCAAACTGGCAAATGCCAACCAAGCAATCCAACTTTTGAGGCAATGCATTACAGAGTGCAGTGCAATGCAATGCAAGGCAATGCAATGCTTTTATGCATGTATCTATATATTTTTCTCCCTGCAGCAGCAGCAGCAGCAATTTCCACCAACAATAATAAATATCCCATCCTATGATAATACATAAGTATAGTATGTATGTTCCTATTATGCAGCAAAATAATGGAGAATCTGCAGAATGTAATATATAATAGACAAGCAATTATTACTGTACATACACACAATATGAATATGAGTCAATAGCATTTGCCTTTAGGATGATGAACGAGACGAGGGATGTAGAATGTAGAGAGAGAGAGAGGAAAAGATAGCAAGAAGAGAAACGAGAGCCGTACATGTAAAAAACGATATAAAAAGTCTATTCACTCCATTCTCTTTTCTATTCTATTCTATTCTACACTATTCCATTTTCCATCCTCGAGCCACAAAATACAGGAGTACCAATATTATATACAAATCCAAAGCATTTTTTACATTACAGTGAACGCAAAGTCACGCGAGAGAGAGCGAGGGAGAAAGATACAATACATAGAAGGAAAGAACAACGGCAACAAACAGGCCAACAATTTAAATAGCGGCTCATATTTACTCACAGTCATTTTTCAAGGGAGGAGAGTGAGTTGGTGAGGGCGATGCGAAATGTGAATGTGCTGGATTTATTACTCATTTTATATTACCAGTTCATCTCGGTGCTGTGTCAGACAAGTTGAGAGTTGGGTTGAGTTGAGCTGAGCTGAGCTGAGCTATAAGCTGAACGCTTTGGTTAACTTGAATTCGTTAAACTCTCTTCAATATCTTCTACAATCTACAATTCTCTGTACACACAGTCTATACTCTGTAGAGTTTATCCTTTTTTAAAATTTACCCTACTAATATCCTAATATTTGTCCAAATTCAAAATACAATACACATACCTAATACCTATAGATATTACAAAGTTTCGGACAGTCCCCGTTTATCATCGAATAAGTACATACACAAGTATATGTACTTACGTACACAAAAGTGTGAAGGTTGACAAAAGTTGAAAGAGCCAAAGCCCAGCCACCATTGGTTTGGTTTTGCCGTTGTCACCATTCACAGGAAAAAGCTACAAGTTGCTTGAAAAGCTATACTTATCATTATTATCTTACAAAATATATAATAATATACCTACTTCGTATAACGGGTGGACGGGCCAAACTAACTGCAAAAATACACGAGCTAACGCTAAAAGATAAAACAATCATTCATAATATTCAGATCAAACACTTTAAAATAAACATACAATCTGTGCAAAATACATAATCAACAGTTAAATTTAAACCTCACACACGTGCAAAAATAGACTGTTGTGTAGATTACATATTGTGAAAACTGATATACTGCGGTGCTACATATACATGCTACATACTACATACCAATTACCAATATTGAATAGCGCTATTGTTTATCCCGCATATTATACGTAATACGTAATACATACATACATACCATAATAATAATATACTTACTTAATATAAAATATAAAGTCCTGACGTGTAGTCAGCAGTCAGTTTAGTGTGTGTGCTATAAGCTAAAAACAAGTTGTAAAAAATAGAAAAACATACAACATAAAATAACTACACTTAATATTATACGTATACAAGTAAAAAAAAAGACTGTATGGGAATTTTATATTTGATTTATCTCAACTACAATATCCCATACTTATTCCATTTTAGTTATTCCACACTCTCTTGTTCTCTCAGTGAGTCTCCTGACTGTGATATTTAAATAAAAGAGCTAGCCAGACACAACGATAAACGAAACGAGAGAAAAGTATATATATACATAGAGAGGCTCTCACACAACATAATAATAATATAATAAAATATTATATTACATTACATTATATATCATCATCATTCTATGATATCGTATTGTGTGTGTGTGTTATACATATGTACGTATCGACAATTTACAAGCTCCTTTCATAATTAAACTTAGCCAACCATACAGTTTCTGTAACTATACACACACACACACATTAAGTGTGTATGTATGTGTGGGTATCCTGCATAGTCTAAAGTGGAAAAGTGTGAGAGTAGGCCAGCCGAACGAAACCACCACTACCACTATCATCATCAACTATCAACCATTTCACTTGATTCAATTCCATTCCCTTGCACTCTTCGCCTTGCATTGGATCGTACTTGCAGTGCATCGTATCGACCAAGAAGGCAATATTAGGTAAAAAGTCCACATAGCAAAATCAAAAGGCAAAGCCAAGCCGTCTGCGTCGTAGCGATCGAACTCAAACAAAAGAGGAAGAAGAAGAAGAAGCAGAGGAACAGCTGTGGAGACTTGAGTCAAAATTCAAAATATTTTGATATTATTTCAAACACTTCATTGAATTGAGTGCAAGTTTAAACCAGAAGCAGAATCAGACAACACAGTACTTAGTACTGACTTAACTACAGAACAGTCAGTCGGAGTAACTGTTTGATGAGGTGTGTGTGTGAGTCTACACATAAAAGTTTGACGTTTGCACACCGAACTCAGTACACACTCCTGACTTGAATCAAAAGAAGATTGAGGTTGAAACTTTTTCTGCAATATACATATATTAAAGCCACGACAACTTGCTCACGTTGAAAGGAATTGATTGGAAATCGAAAGTGGAAAGTTGTGTTGCAAAAAGGATAGTATCAGTAATTCCAATATACATACATAATGGCGAATCAAGAGGCTGATCAAGAGACGGAGGTGGCTCTTAAAATGCAACGGATTTACGACAACTCGCTGGCCAAACTCATGTGTATGAGTAAGCTAACTGGCAAGGACTTGATACAAAATGGAAAGATTGTCCCTGAGGAGGAGGACGAGCTCCATGAAATTTCTTTTGGTGATTATGCTGCCTGGGTCCTCCGGGCAATGATGGAATTCGATCAATCCGAAGAGATCCACCACGTTGGAGTTACCACGCTACAGAAATTCATCAAACTTCACATCTTCCCCGATGTGAGTAAACTGTACTTATAATAAATTTGATGAAAAATTATAAAGAATCGTTTTATATTATAACGGTAGATGTTATAAAAAACTCGAGGATGTTATTGATGTCACGATGAAGAGTAAAGTAGGTCAATCCTTTTGTATGATAACAATGCTACAATAATACACATGTACATACATAATATGAGATTCATAGCTGAGATTGATAATGCTGATTTTAGACCCTGTGTGAGGAGATTTTGCATTGGTCCACGGGCTACGAAGGTGAGTTTTTTGAAACAAATAATGAAGCCAATATGGAATATAACTTTTATAGATAATATTAAGTAAAACTGATCGGATTATTAACCTTGGCGTTTTATATTTTCTAAAAAGGTGACGGTTGGCCAACCGTGAGAGCCTACTGTGCATTTGCCTATAGTGACGAGCATGAAATGGAAGAAACTTGTGGAAGTCTCATTAGAAAAATGGGCAAGGACGTTGGAAGCACAGATTTACCCGAGAAGGAACTTTGGAAAATATTGGACATTTTAGTTAATGTGAGTATTGAGTTTTTGAAATTAAGGCTTTAATTAAGAATTAAAATTTGAAACAGTGGTTTGAATGGGTAATTAATAATTAATTAACTGTTAATTGTTTACAGAATGTGAAAACTCGTGAAGCAACGATTCATGAACTGACTGAGGCAGATGGAATTCAGTTACTCTCTGATGCCGTTTCCAGATTAACAAAAGAGCCCGCACATGAAATCTCTCGTTTTGAATTCCGTAAATACATTTTTTTAAACATCATTACAAAAACGTTTAACATACCGGCTTTTTACATAATATTCAAAATGATTACATGAATTAAATAATAAATAATGAGCATGTTGATGGTTTTCTGTAAATCACAGTTACCATTAGGGGAATCTTTGAATTTGGATATGCCGATCGCCTTGCTCGACTGTTGAACTCACCCGAGTTTGGAAACCAAGTCAAGTGGTTTCTACCCACATTCTTTGAAAATGTCAAGAAACTGGAACATTGGGTATAAACTTAATAATTTCCAAGATTTTTTATCTCTATTATGTACGCTGCTGACAAGTATTAAATTATTTTTTGTCCGGATAAAACATAATATCTCATCATTGTTGTTGTTTCTTTTCATTGTACAGAAACTTTACCACCGCCTCGAAGATTTCCTGGGTAAGCACAATCTGTTTATATCACTTTTTGAAAAACAAGCGAGAAAACGATACCGTTTTGTTGATTGTGTTTTCATTTATATTTTTATTCGTTCCTATACTATTTTGTACTGTGAATAAAACCATGAAATTTTCAAAGTTGGGTTTTAAGTGCAGAAACCGTCTTCGTGATGTCAAGCAGCGACATGTTTCCTCGGAAATTCCTAGAATGGGACTTTTTCAGCATCATTAAAAAGTTTATGGACAAAGTCAGCATTCCATTCCACTTGGTCAGTTTACTCTTATTGATTACTACTTAATATTATGCTGTATTATTATTAATCGTGTACTGCAGCAATGCCCTACTTATTCTGTACGTATAGTATATGTATATAACGTGTACTGTTAAGATTTAAGATAATTTAAAGTTAAAAGTCAAAGATTAACGGCCCTGTGGCAGATCAGCTTTGAACTTTTGCGTCGCCAAATTTTTTATGTGAACGAAAATCAAGTTGATGCACATAATAACATAATATTATTTAAAAGTAATAATTATTAATCATCTTTTACAGAACAAAATAATATCCCTTTGATCCTATATCTATATCTATTTAGGAGGAAGAGAACTCGTGTAAGCTTCTTCTGCTTGCCTTTGTTTTTGCCATGTTGGCAAAAATTCATGACCCAAAATGTACTCAAAAGGTCACAGAGGTATTCCACGAAGAAATTATGGAGCATTTCCCATACACCAAAGATGAATACTTTCACATTTGGATTTGTCGCATGTAAGTGGAAGCAGTGGAACTTTTTTTTTTATTTTAACGAAAATAAAAGTGATGTTGGGCACATATTATGTATAATGTATATTATAACATACTATCAACTGTCTAGATTTATTTTTATTTTTGAAAGTTTAATGTATGTGTATAAATTTTCCATTGAATGAAATATCTTTTAAATATTTCAGAATTACACCAAGTCTTGAGGACTTTGTAAAGCAAAATATAGAGTTACAAGAAGAGTTCCCTCACATAAAGGACGCTGTGGCTCTCTCTCAAAAAATCTTGTTGGAGAAGAATATGATAAATCTAGTATGTTAACCCGAATAGAGTCTAAAAGCCACCCTATATTTAAAATGGTGTGCGTCGTCATTTTTCTCATTATTTCTGTTTTGAACGTGTAATTAATTCCACGCATAAGCTACTGACTAATCTGTCAGTAAAAGGAGACGAAGAAGAACAACAACAAGAAGAAATAGAAGGCATTATTTCCGTCCGTCGGCACAACAACCATTTTTTGTTTAAGAATAGTATAGTAACTATACACAACAAATATTCCATATTATTATAATAATACAATGTTATATTCCACACTATACATTTCTACACTTATTTTTGCTCTGGACTCATATCTACCAATTCATTCCAATTTTTTAGTTGTTTGTTTGACACATGAAATTTTATTACAATTTTATGAAAACGAAACACACACAATTATAAGAACAAAAGCTGTGCCCGCTGTTTAAATGCTGAGCAAATAAATTCCGGCGTCTGCCGTGTTTTTTACTTACTCTGCCGTCTCTCAATAGTTTTGACTACAGTTTTTTATCTCAATTTTCTAATAATATCAAAAGCATTAGACCATTCATAGAATTACGAAAACAAAACGCTTCATTCTGCCTTTTCATTCATAATTCCATCCATACGTACTGATTTCAGGAGTTTGTACAGCTCAAAATTCCCATAATATTTAAGTGTAGTTATAATTTTCATGCATCTTGAAAACTAGACTGTACTATAATTCTTAAGCACAATTTGTGTATTAGGTAAACATATTAGTATATATATATATGCCTAAAATAGCAATGGATCAGCACTGCCTTGTGCAATTTGTGTCAATTATACAAACAAAGATATGCCGACTATTACTAACGATAACGAAAACAAACAACTTGTTTGTTGCTCCATAATAAAAACAAATAGATGATTCACACATTGACTGTGTTTGCATAGGAAGAAAGGAAGGAATGATTGCTGGAAGTAAGCATAAGCAAACAGCCTAGGTGACTGGATGACCCAATGTTATGCCAACCTAAGCTGTTTAATGTTATTTGTTGACAGGAAAAAACCAAAGGTTTTAAGTAACATACATGTGATGATATTCATTATACCTGACGAAGGGCAATCAAAGGCAATACAATATATACAATATATTGTTGTGAAGCACCCTTCCAGTCTTCAAGTTCACAGTCACCTTGTAAGGAGATTGCAGATAATAACGAGAGAAAGAGAGGGAGACAAAGATGTTTAGAGGGAAGAGAATGGATTAAAGGGACTCGTTACATACCTGTATAGATTCAACTTTGAAGTATTATGCATACAAAGTATGTAAGTAAGCATCAAGGTATCCATTCCGTATACAAAAGACGTCTGATGTTGACCTTGACAAAGGACTTGAATTAGGGACATATCTTGCTTCCTATATTTATTCATCGAGTTCCAGGCAGGAGAGTAACAAACTCGTTTTGCGTCTTGGATTCTTGATTTGAAAATATAAGAAAAGGGAGAAAAAATCTTCATAATCCACAATCCTTTTCTTCGACTTTAGAGCCGTCATCAAAATTTGAAGCTGAAATCGTCAAAAATATTAACTTCTATAATATCTTGACTTTTTCATAACTTTATACAACTTTTCTGAACAAAAATGAGGCTGGAGGATTCAACTTTCCACGGAAGGAGTTCCGGTGAAGAAGAATTCGGAATCTATACCGAAGAGAGGGGAAGTGTAAGTTACAAATTTTATTTTGGACAATGGTGGAAATTACATTTTAAAATTATAATATTTTTTTTATTTGCGAGCTACATTTTTATTAAGCTCTGAATTTGAGACCAGGGCCCAACCCGATGAGTAATGTAGTTTGAGTACATGCAGATTTTCGTGCGCGGAAAAAAAAACTATACATAACATATTATCTATCGTAAACAAACTGCATTTTGCTCATCGGGCACAATTTTTTATTTCACACATTATTTGTTACAAGTTGTAATCAGGGCAGTTTATCTAAATGTCCTTAATTTTGATTCCCATCATTGTTGGGATTTTTTCCAGTTCAAACATTATTGGAAACTGCTGTTCGTTTTCTTCATAATGTGTGCCATCGTTATTCTCATCGCATTGATTACTGGCACCACTGATCCGAGTGTGAAATCAAAGTCAATATTGGACGCTATTTACGACTACCGCCGCTTGGGAACATAATACATCAATAGGGGACATTTACAAAGCTTTCAAGCTTACAAGGTTTTGTCGCAAGACTGTATTTTTTTTACTAATATGTACTCAATTCAGAAATCGGGGCTGTCTAAGTTGTCATTGAGCTATAATTTTTGTAATACTTTACATGTTAAATATACCACCCCATATTTTTGTATGCACGTTATTGAAAATTCCACTCTGTTACAAAGTTAATATTATTAGTTTTTTATAAAAATATTGCAAAAAATTCCTAATAAAAATAGCAATATAATTTTAAATACGTTTCGTAGTGATCAGTGCTAACCAGAAAAATTGACGATTGCACCAACTTCTTCATAGCGTGAAAATTATTGCAATTTTTGGTTGTTTCTGCATAAATGATAAATGTTATAAGCTCCATCGGCATACATTGATGCAACAACTTTCGAGTAATTTCTTTCCAAAGCTGCACAAAATTTTGAAAAAAATTCATGATTGAGGCCTGACATAATATATTGTAAATATTGGTGACAACTATACAACTATGCATGCGTCTATAAGTTAACAAGTAATAATATACCTAGCTAAAAGCCTTACAAGTTGTATTATTGGGTAACTCATCAACATGCGTTTTATTGCTCACTTTAACCAGTATAAAATATATTAAGCAACCCTTTTTACTACCACAAAGTTATTTTGCATGAATTAACTTTCTGGTATCGCCAGAAAACAACAACTGAATATGTTCAGTTGGAACTGACCTCAACGTTTTCTTTTAAGATCCCCGGTTGACTGTACTGACTCTATATTATTGCATCTCTTTACACATTTTCCCGTCTGCTGCTTTGGCTACAAGCCCATTAACTGTTTTATACTTACCAACAAGAAGTATCCGTTTTTACATTAGGGGTTTGCACAGCTCATTTTACCCCTCTTTATCCTTCACGGCCATCTAGGTACAGCGAGGGAGAGACGTTTATCCTTCACAAGGGATATTGAGGGAAATTCGCAAGTGAGGACTGAGTAAAGGAAGCATAATATGGAGCATGCTTTACTTACATTGTAAACGACACTCTATTATAGTTTTCCGAAACTTTGCGAAACAATTAAATCCCGAAATCCCTTTGTTTGTCTCTGGATATATTATAATTTCTTAATAATACTATTTCAATGTAGACATAAAAATTAGGGATCTTTGACAAAATTTTTACTTTTGCCTCAAAAATTAGGGATCTCTGACAAAATTTTTACTTTTGCCTCAAAAATTAGGGATCTTTGACAATTTTTTTTGACATTGATTGGAACAAAGATCTTTGAGCTTTTTCCACTATTAGCACGTTTTTACTTGGAAATGGGTCAGAAAAAGTGAAAATTCACCAAAGTTAATTTTTTTACACAATATAGTATTGCATCAAATATCTATAGTAAGTATCCCCAACAATAAACATCAATATCCTTTTCTAAAGATTATTGCTATAACGCTCCCAAATTTTCATGTAAACATGTTAAAATTTTACTATATACACCTGCAATTATATGTCAACCTGTAAAATGTTTGCAGAAAACCCCTAAAAATATTTTACTTAAGATGTCTAATTTGACGACAACTGCAGAAAGTTTGCTCCCGATGTCTAACTTAAGGGCAAGAGTAAAAATGTTTTGTCAAAAAATCCAGATTTTCATGAAAGTAAAAAAATTGTCAAAGATCCACATTGCTTTGTAGGTATAGTAAATTTTCCACTAATCCCTAATTTTGATTTTGACATTTTTTTTAAATATTCATAAAAAGTACTGTAAGTGTAAATTGTTTACATATGGAGTTTTGTGGAGGGTTGACGTTTTTAGATGGAGGGTCAAAGAGGGTTGACGTTTCTAGATGGAGGGTCAGAGAGGGTTGACGTTTTTAGATGGAGGATCAGAGAGGGTTGACGTTTTTAGATCGAGGGTTGACGGTTTTATTTGGAGGGTTGACGTTTTTATTTGGAGGGTCGGCGGTTTTAAATAGAGGGTTGACGGTTTTAAATGGAGGGTTGACGGTTTTAAATGGAGGGTTGATGGTTTTAAATGTAGGGTTGACGGTTTTAAATGGAGGGTTGACGTTCGAAGATAGAGAGTTGATTTTTTTGGATAGGGTCATAGCTGATTGGTGGAAGGTGGAGGGTAACGGCGCGTTCCTTTGTGGATTACTGGTGATTTTTTATAGGGTCAAGGAGCCGATTGCAACCTCAGGTTTCCATATTTTTAGAAAAAAGTTTTGATTTAAATGTTAAGTATACATACGAATTGCAAGATTTACATCGAATTGATATGGTAATACTTTATAAAAGAAAACTAAAATTTTCCTTAAAACCACTAAATTTTAACCCAAGATTTAAAATTTTCCTTAAAACCACTAAGTTTTAACCCAAGATTTAAAATTTTGATTAAAACCACTAAATTTTAACCCAAGATTTAAAATTTTCCTTAAATCCACTAAATTTTAACCCAAGATTTAAAATTTTCCTTAAATCCACTAAAGTTTAACCGAAGATGTAAAATTTTGATTAAACACATAACATTTCCCTCTAAAGCGTAAACCTTCAAAAATATTTATTAATAGTCATTTAATCTTGTGTAAGGTTCAGCCTTGCTTAGTGCATGCAAATCGTACATCAATTTTCAGCACATTGATAAATAGTTTGAACGGGGTATATTGTCTCTAGGTTTTATAGAGTTGAAAGTTTTATTATCCGCTAGCGATAAGTTAAATATTTAATTTTGAAAAACCGATAGTATTTTCCCCGTGACTATATTCAAAAATAATACATGCGGACATTGCGAAGCGGCCTCAAATATTCGTATACTTAATAATAATAAATATGATAACATGCTATTTAAAACTTGTCATCTGAAACTGAGCATCGCAAAGCGGGCCGCAAGTTTTTGGGTACTTGATAATAAAAAGCATCGTATGATACTCAACGATATTTCCGGGCACGGTACTTTACATATAAAGTAAATGAGCAAGTGAGTCTAAAGCTTCCCTTCTCTATATA
>JAQIVE010001319.1:0-25900 GCA_034698285.1 Sminthurinus bimaculatus
GATCTGGAAAATGTTTGTTAGGAAATAAGTATGAGTCACCGCTTCTTCACTCCTACTTTCCGTGTCTACTGCTGCCTTTCCGAGGTTGTTCGTTCACCAAAGAAGAAAGAGACGAGAACAAGTACCAGAAGAATCGAAACAACCAAGCAAGAGACCCATAATTATACACATATGCAATACCATGTATACTATACATGTACCATACATACAAGTAGCTAATACAGTATTGCTACCTACATAGTTTCACAGATACAGCAGCTAGGTTCGTACATACCATACGTAACCGTAGAACGCTGTACGTCTCGTAGTAGTACGACGTCGAGTAAAGTTTTTCGGTTCTGTCGGATTGAGAGGGATCGGGCCATGCGCGTGATTCCTCTTTCAACGAAATACCGAATATTTCCTCATCGTTCTCTGTTCTCCATTCCATTCCCTTCTCTGTCAGTCTATATCCATCCACACATTCAAAACTAAACTACTCACTAGGAAAACTTATGTATGTATTACAAGGAGCAACACAATAATATGATGTAACTATATATATAAAATGTAAGCATATCTTGAATCCTATTTTCACCCATACTTACGTATATATATACGTGCATATTAAATGGTGTACATTTGAAGGAACAAATATTTATTACAAAATAATACCGGGATACACACAAACATACAAATACCCAGCTTTAACTAACCTTGTTATCTAGACCTCGAGAAAGTTACACATAAGTATGTAGCATGCATATGCCTGCCCTGTATTCCCACTATACGTGCTTTCTGCACAAACTTGTGTAGGTATACATGTGCACAAGGATTTCGAATGGAAACCCCGCACTTATTTTTCGGATATTGGATGTTTTTTAACATGTCTGTACTGTGAATCTCTTCTGTTTTTTTGTATATGAAGACAATATTTACGTATACATATACATATATGAATATAGTATATAGGTACATGATAAAGACAAGAGCATATGCACATATACTTTAAACCTAGATTTCAGTGGAGAGAAGGAACAAGAAGAAGAGCAAAATGAATAAGACGAGTCACTAATACATACATATTATACTCTATACTCTATACACAAAGTGAAATGAAAGGGTAGGCTAAACTGACGGTGAGTAAAACCCCCGGGTTTTGTCTCTATTTTCTGTGTTCTGCATGCTCCACACTGTGCCCGTCTCTGTTTGATAGTGTTTGTGTATAATGATAATATACACACAGAACACTTTGTAACTACGTATAGTGATGCATAATGCGGAAAGATCATCTTTGTAGAGATACAAATGTGTATACTGGTATTGTGCATGTACTTGTTTCGTATGTCTATATGCATCCACCCTGTCATCTATGTAGTTTTCCCTTTCTTTTTCATTCCATGTGCATGGTTTAGTTATTATGTTTCTCCTTTCTCTCTCTGCAAATGCTCTGTACATATCCCAAATCACGTGTACAGCACAACACTGTACAACATACAACAGAAGAGTGAACTAATGCACCAAATCTTTGTGCATAAGATATGCAGACTTTTTTTGTATATATTTAAACTTTAAACCTTTCACATCGGATCTTGTCGTATCTTGACTTTATCCTTTTGTGTTTTTTCTCCATCCCTCTTCTTCTGCACACAGTGTATACTTTAAAGCGTGGATATTGTACTGCTGGCATTGGTGTTGACTAAGTTTTTAAATCCATACAGCTAAATCTAAATACCCATGTGAGTACATGCACACAGAGTCAAAGTCAGAGAGCTCATACATAGATTTATGAAGACGTGCATATATGTTATGTCCAATATATTATGAACGTTCTTTTCTCGTTTTCTTTTGTATAAGTTGTCTGTGCAATATGTATTATATAGTATACAAAGACGAATTCAAATATGCACGCAATTGTGTATCATTCATAGTCAGAAGTATATAGTTAATGCTTTCATACATACAATTCCCAAATGCAGTGCATCCGTAGATCTCTGCCAGAAACTCTTCAACGACAGAGCAGACGAAAGACGGGCAAAACGAAGAGGCACTGCAAATGCGAAAGTGAACTAAAATCTGTGACTAGTAGTGCATACTACTTGTAGTGTACATATAGATATTAGTTTTTCTAACTGTATTTCATTGTATCGCATACTGTGTGATATGTATGTGTATATGTACATTGTACATAGGTAATACAAAGTTAGTACTTTTTATACATCAACTAGAAGATATGGAGAAAATTGAATAAGGAGAGGAGCAGGCAAATAAATATACAAATAATAGTAATACCGTATTTTACGTGTGTGCAAGTATGTGTATTATGTACGTATACCTTTAGATTCCTCCTAAATGACACCTACATCCATACATCATAAAGCATAAAAGACGAAGATAAATAGGAGAAAATCCTTATGCACACGTTTAAATAAATATATTACGCATACATACCGAACTACAGTGCACAAGATACAAAATAAATTTTCTATCAAAATCAAAACTATGTTTATCTATACGTATTATATATAATATATAACCTGGATAATGGGCCCTATGCACATTTAATCGAGATTACAGAGATATTTCTATGTATATGCAAAGGCCAAAAGACCAAACCAAAGGAAGCCAAAAACCAGAACCGGTGCCATCATATTATCTGAATGTATGTATGTATGTACTGTATGCGTTCGGTGCTAAAATCCCTTTTTCTCAGTCTGTGTGCAATGTGCAATAATTCACAAGTTTTATGGCTTCTCCACGGCATTAATAGTGTACTATTATAGAATGGGAAGAAGGCAAGAGAAGAGACAAACCAGAACCAGAAGCCACTAGGCCAACCTATTGTCTGTGGAATTATACGGCAGAAAATTTTTGCAAATTCCCTATTTGTAGAAGCATCGTAGGATTAATGTCAAGCGTCGTTTATGAACAATGAATACGAAATAGGCTGACGATATTGATGTTGTATACATATATGTAGATACGAGTGACTCTGAAAATTTGACTGTAACCCTGCATCTAGTTCTGGTTCTGGTATAGTGACTGTGATTGAGTTGAGAGTGGTCACAGGCAGAGCCAATACATGTGCAAAATTCATAGACTATTAACTGCACATATATTTATTTAAACATGTAGTGAACTCTGTGAACTAGATAGATAGATAGATAAGTTTTCTCTTTTCTCAGTCATGTTTTCACTTCACCAATCAATTTGTACGTTCATTGTTCCCCTATAACTGTAGTACATACATACTACGTACACAGAAGACAACAGACTGGCAAGAGACCAATATAATGCAGACTATTAGAAAGACGAAGACGAATACAGATTCGAATATGAACACCATACTTTGGTCATGGATTATTATGGTTTGTAATGTGTATTTACACTCTGAATTCTGAATTTTCCAATTCCTTGTATGTATGCATGGCCAGGCTAACAAGCATCCTAAATAACGGCGCATTTTTCTTCCTTTCCACCGTGCCATTATGACTCTCAGCTATCAAAACCATTAGCCAATAATTCTTGGTTCTTGGCTCAGAAAATCGGATAAAGTGTAGGAAATAAAATAGGATGATGATGATGATGAGGTTGGTGGTGATGATGGTGAGCCATTTCTTTGCTCAGCCATCGTCACAACAGTATTAAATCTTTTATTATTTTTTTAGAAACTCTCGTATCGATTTCACATTTCGTCTGGACTGGTCTGCATTCTAGTTAGATATTGGATGCATATTCTATTATGGTATACATTATTCTGAATATGTACTTTCATAAGCTAGCTACGGTTTTGATAAACTTGAGATATTACAATGACATTGAGGATTGAGTCTAGCTTTTTTCTCCATCCATATAGTGTGGATAGAACTGGAACAAAATTATAATTTTTCAAAGGGAGAAAGCTTTTGAACTCGCCCATGCTTTCTACGAAGTACGTACAACGTACAGTCATGTGGCATGGCGTGTAGGCTTGCTTCCATGGATGAACGTTTTTTAATTAAAAGAGTAATTATGGAGACACCCTCATCGTTATCAGCGCATAATATCTAATGCCAAGTCCTGTCTACTAAAACGTCATTTAGAATAGTTACTAACTATAAAGCTAGCAAAACGTAGAGCTCTAATAGCCTCCTAGTATTTAAATGTGTATATATAGGAGAGGCATAAATTAGGCAGAACATGTATTTCTTTCATACACTATTTTTTCCATTATTAGATACTACTGTCATTACAACTGTCAATGACGGGAGGTAGTTTTTTACTTCAGAAGAATCAAGTTTGATCTAGTAAAGTCAATAAAGAAAGTGGCTACGTATCTGCCCTCAGAATATGGACTGTGGAACTAGATCAAACCTGGATCAAACTGGGTGGAACTTCTTTACATGTGTCGTGTCACAATATAATCGGTGTACAAGGTGGAAAACAAAGACAGATAAACGTACAAGAATAACTGATAAAAAAAGGCGAGACGTGATGAATTTACATACACTATTACACCTTAGTGCAATTGCAACCGCTAATCACAGTCACCACGCTGGATCTTTATGTTAAACTTGATAAGTCCCTTATTATGACTGTGAATTAGATGCTAATGGAGTTTATTGTTGTAGCATCCGATTCACCTCCTTCATCCGTGTTTGAGCTTGTTTTCGATATTTTCCTGCATATTATATCGCGTCTAGATAAAAGTTTCGTATGATTTATGCTTTTTTTATCTTTTACAGTTTCTGTACGGTTAGGCTCAAAAGCGTGTACAGCACAGCAAAACAATGTTTTATTTTCCTTTTTTGTTTTTCCTCTTTTTATATTTGTCACTTACGTTGTTTGTTGTTTGTTATACTATTTATAACACTGAAAGAATACCTAAGTATAATGATTCTCTATCTTCAATTTGTGGATTTTGAAGAGAAGTTGGAATTTCGAATCGAGTGAAAGTTGCACATGGATAAAGTCCGCAACCCACTTTGAAACTTTAATTTGGGTAGTTTACACACAAAGGGAAAACTTATCCATGATCCCTTAATACATGTATTTGTACGTGTAGGTATGCATATAAAGAGCAGAGATGGAGTATAAAAACGTGAAAAACAGAAAGCAAGTACAGAAAACTAGAAAGAAATGTCTGTTACAGCACAACTCTTTTTTGTGCTCCTGTCCCCGTATGATATGTGTGCATTTGATATTGCTAGTGCTAGTGAAAGCTGGAAAAACTAAGTGAGAGTAGTCTTTGTCGTATAGAAGAAACATCTCAGTTGTAGTTTTGGTCCCAGTAGGCCACCAAGTCAAAGAAACTATGAAACTACCAACTACCTCGCACTCGTAGGACCTTGGAGGTTGTCACAGACAACACACGACCCAAAAACTCACATATAATATGTGCGAATATTATACCAAAGACCAACTAAAATCTCATTTTGAGCATTTTTCAGTAAACTTTATCATAATTCAATGTGGACTCCTTTGACGAAAATGACAGAGACAATATTAAAGAGAGAAGTTTCTCTCGTATATTTTTGTTATTATATTTGAATGCTTGTTCAACAATTTACATATATTTTCACCATTGTATTATGTTATGTGCGAGGGCTTGCTGCATTTGTCTATATTCTGTATCTTGGTGGTTTCAAATACATGAAGTAAAGTATGCATAGTTGTATGTTGTACAGTATCACCTTCAGAATAAGACTTTTCCACTTGTGCATTCACAAAAGTGCTTTCATTTTCAACGTTGCTTTGGTAAAATCATAATAATTTCCTCTATGGGGGTAATTTTCTTTTGCTATAATATTTATACTGTACTTTGTACCTACTTCCTACATATGCTGGCCTGACGACTTCATTATTTCAGAGCATTCTTCTTTGTCTTTTTTCACAGATTATGAACGAATGTAGTACCCACGTACATATTTATAGCTGGAGAGAACATTTAAAAACTTTTACGGCTTGTTTAAGTTCATTTTCATTGAAGAATTGCGACTATTAGTATGCACAGGGAGTTATATGCATAGAACTACATGTGCTTACATTTGTTAAATTTATTTCATAGTTTAATATTGGACGCCGATTCTCAACTCTAGCGACGAAGGGGAAAAATATGTCAACAGCAGTATTTGAATTTTTGGGTAACAATAAAAAGAACTTTAAAATGAATGTTATAAAACAAGAGCTTTAATTCTTCGCTATGGTTTAGTCTCTTAAGATCTAACGTCTTATTACACTTTTCGTCGGCTTAAGAGAGCACGTGTACATTTTGTGTCTTTTGTATTGATCTATTCCGCTTTGCCAAATCCAGTGACGGAAAGTATTTTACATTCAAACGAATATCCCCACACAATTCTAATGTGACATTTAAATTCATCCTCACGGATCGATCGCTCGGCGAATCTCATTACAGAGAATGTTGAACTATATCAAATACCAAGCATGTGAGATGGTGGTGATAAAAGTTGAAGTTAACCTAAAGTTGAAGGAATTTGCTTATGCAGTTCCTTGTTCCTCCATTGTCATCACATTCTATTCCTCCTTCACCTTCCACCTTCACGTGACTTCAGCTAAATATAAAATCAGAATAACTACATACCTACCTGATTATGGTTGTATTATACATATGTATGTATATGTGTACAATATTATTCAGTTTCATCCCTACATGCACCTACGCTCTACATTATTCTACTTTAACATTTTCTTCATCTTCCGCTCTAAATTTTTAATCCAGAAGCGTATTTCCATGTTCCGTCTAAAATTGGATGAAAGTGTAGGAGGTTGATCCAGAAAGTCTAGTCGGTGTATTATGATATAGTTTTTTTTGAGACAAGAAAGTTAAAAATTCCAAATCCAAATGGAGCACATAAAGATTATATTGTAAATTTAGAATGTGTCTGGAGTCTGGAGTTTTCTAAAGTTCCTGCTCGTCAGGACGTGTGACATGAAAGTCGGAGGAGATGAAGAAGGAAGGAAGGAAGAAAGAAAGTCTGATAGAAGTGACGGAGAAAGTGTCACATCACCGATCCGGTGCCATGCCAGGGAGAAAAGATTCCCTAATACCTATACATTATGCTCAGCTACCGGGTAACTTGAACATTTCCCGGCATAAAAAATTCACCAAAGAAGGAAGTGACACGTAACAGAGTAGGTAGAGCAAGATAACGAGAGGAAGACGAAACCGTCAAACCAATGTATCTTTTATATAAGATACAGTATAACTTCTTATAATAGATATTATACAAAATGTACCCTATATCTCATGTCATAGAAGAGAATGCTAAAAAATTACGTATGATACAAAAATGTATTATTCATACCCAGAAAAGATTTTCCTGATACTTTTCCCGATTCACGTCGAGGGTTGAAGAGAAGCTGTTCGCTTTCACCTTCACCTCTTTCTTGTCTCAGATTTCGAAACAATGTTCATTTAGTTATACCTTGCAAATAGTATACAAACATTGTGTGTACAAAATATCGTGGAAATTAATTCAACGGATTTACTTATTTACTTAAAGAGTATGAGGAAAACGAAAAATTCAGCAAATCACTCTATCCTTTGAATATCTGAGCTTGTTGTTTATGAAATCACATTCAACAGAAAATTATCAATCTGTTGTTTTTATTTTTCACATCCTGCTCAAAGAACTCTAAACGTAGAAAAATTGATGATTCGCTAAGTATACGATGATTCACACTTAATTTCTCTCCAATAATTGCAAACACATTACAATTAATTCTTCACGTTACAATCCAAATCCACAAAGGTTTTTGTTACTTTTCCTCAAAAAAAATCAATTCACGTGTACGTCAATATGTACAATGATTATACTTTCAAAATATGGGATCGTATTTCCAATTCAGACTTTGTGAACTGCGTAAATCGAAAAAGTAAATCTTGCTAGAATTGTTAATCTGGAAGTTGCTTGTTTACATCGCTTTTACAGACTATATAATGTTTGCCTATGAGTATTGATTTTTCCAGCACATCAAGACGCTTCCGGGATCAAAAATTTTTGAGTGAAAGAACATAATTCCCTTCATTGTATGTAGTATGTACTGATATGTGCTTAGGTGTATTTATCGATTGTGTACCGACATGTTGATATATTCCCAAGAGAATGCATTTAGGTGTAAGGCCTATAACATGTATGTACACATGGAAAACAACCCGTTATATTGTAGATGTACAAAATCTACGATTTTTCTTGAACATTCAGCAAGTTCCTGGAATCTGGAACGGAATCCATTCATCGCATAGTAATAGTAACTGTACATCTCGTATCTAGTCAAGGGTCAACCTTGATTTTTCTTCTTTAATTTCAAACCTAGCAACAGGAGCGCAAAAAACTGAGTACATAACAACCGTCAATTTCCAATCCAATCATACTCTACCTTTTTACGTCGTAGACTTGATGCGTAGACTGTAGATTGTCATGTACATAAAAGAACTCCCGTGTTAGTCTACACACATAGCACATACATATGTACATGGATAGATGGCAAAAATCCTTTCCTCTTCCATACCCGGAAAACTAGGGAAGCCAACACGCTAATAAGAAGAAAACAGAGGATACGCCGCATTTGTTTTGTTCAACATTCACAAGCTGAGATAATGACAGCTTAACTACGTACATTACATATATTCAATAACAACATTTTCTACTGAATGTAAATGAATACCCATTGTGATGGAGATGGATTTACGCAAATCTGAAATGTGTATTTTGTACATATCCGTATGTAATATGTATGTTGTAGCAGATACGCAAGCTTTATTCTTTATTCCCTACGCGCATTATGTCAACCACAAACGTGGATGTGAAATAATGGTTGCTGCAGCTAATATTTACTATTTACATGCTGCTAGGCAACAATGCATGGCATATCATCTACAACGTGAAACCTAACTATAAGTAAGAGAACAGAAAAAAGAGCAGAGGTTTATCAACAGAAACCAGTCGATATTACGTCAATGTAAGTTCGCATCATTGCCTTTGTCTGTTTTCCCTCTGTGTGTGTGTGTTTTTCTAGGAAATGTGAAAGCAGAAGGACGTATTGTACGTAGTTAACGTGCAAGGCATCTGCATCTTCATTTTCTCTTGTGTTTGTGTTTGGAATCAAAGAGGTTAGGATGACTCCCTATCAAACCTAAATTATATCAATTTTCTCCATTTTAAGTAAATGGTTCTTCCTTGCACCTCTCCCATTACATGCATGTAAGTATAGTTCGCAGTGATATCGAAATTCTTCATTTGCGATTCACTCAAAATGGAAAAAGAAGACACAAGGTTATGTGTTAATGCTGCTGTGTGTAAATAATGTAAGCAAATTGCAAAAGCTTCTTTGAATGAAAGGTATGATTAAGGTATAACTACGGAATAAATTGAATAGCTTGTCAAATTTCTTTTCCGTTTTGACTTTGGAGGCAATTTATCCTCATTCATTGAACGAAATGCACCTCACTATAGAGCTTATTTTCCAGAAAAGTTCTTTCTTCCATTTTCTTTCTTATAAAAAAAGTATGCCAAAGGTGTGCATTCAACATCCGATTTAAAAATCTCTATCTCAAATCCTCCGGATGGGAAGTTCAAAAGATGATCATCTCGCAACAACAAATTTATCTTCCATTTAAGTTTTACATCAATCGAAATTTAAAATCGTTGTACAACTTCTTGCATGGAACGCATCAGTATCTTTATGCAAATCATTAATTTTCTTTTCGTTGTAACATACGGTGCTTGAATTCAATGTATAGGAAGAGGATGGAAATAGAGATAAGGTAACTAATTTAAAAACAAAAGTTCAGAGGATAAAAGATAAAACTGGTATAACTGCTGTGCTTTTTTACATCCATAAATTCCTTATATTGCATGGAGACGTCTCCTGAAGTTTGTAGGATAAAATACAGAGATCGTCACAGAATATGTATCTGCATCAATATGCATACGTAGTTGAATATCGATTTGTGCAAAGAATGACAAATAATACACCATTTTCCACACAATGTACGCATTCTAGGTACATTAGCAACTGATCACTGTTATTGGGTGACTGGTTATTTGTGTACACAGTTTTGCCGCCGTGAAAATTGAAGCACCGGCTAATTGGCTGTGGTGTCGACAAAGTGTTCTCTGTGTAAACTTTGGGCTCAAATAGGGTCTCAATTGACTAGTTAATACAAAATAAATAACAGAAATTGTATTATTACGTACTATGACGGCTGAAATTAACCAAATGTTTGGTATAATTTGTGGTTGCTAACTGATGTGTGTAATATGTAATGTGATTGAAGTATCACAAACTAAAAGATATGTAAGACGTTCAAGCACATAAATATGCGCATTTGCTGGAATTAAATGTTAGAATAATGTGTGAAAAAAGAAAGATGGATGTGACAAAAATACATACAACAGATGTATAACATATAACACGAACTACCTATTTGCATGTCATGTTATTAGCAGTTAACTTTATCTTCATCTCCGTACCCTTGATTATATGTATTATGTACATATGTGTAGACACACACACATACATTTATTTGCATATAATTTCCGTAGAAGCGAAGGGTGGTAGGAATAAAGACGAAGATAAATAAATATCTTTATGAGTAATTTTATTATCATGACTAATCTTTACATTTAACTTTTTAACCATGCACAGGAGGAACTCAAGTACTCGCATGGAACGAGGATATACTGGAAAAACAAGCATTCACATCGATTCGCCAACTGCAAAAACTATTAACTCTCTGTACATACGTACATATGTCATGTCTGTATGTAGGTACAGCACATCATATGAACGCACGTATGTTTTTTTCAATTTGCAATATGCGGACTGAAAACACGGTAGAATATTATGCAAATCTACACAATACATATAATGTGTATATAATGGAAAAGGAAAGTGCAAAAATACATACACAATACGCTAACAAGTAAGTGCATAGTTACTCAGCGTATTTTTACAGGACAAACTCTCTCATACGTAGAAATACTACGAAAATTTTACGTGTAATATGCGTGTAGATTGTACAAGTTGTTTTCATTGTTGTTGCAACGTGTGTGTGTGTGTGTTATTTCCTGGCCGTGCGTGGTCGGACTCACGTGGCTGAGAATCAGCACATTTCTTAGTTGTCAATGTTATCATAGATTCTATTAGCTGACGGGTTTATTAATTCCAAAGTCAAGTATTCCATTCATTCCTGAATTTCACTTGAATTTTTTACCGACATTGTTTATTATTTGTACACATATTGATTTCTAAATTTTCCTCGTGGATTTCAAAATTGAAAATACACATATCCCTAGAAAAACTTGACGACACATGTAAATGTATTAATGTACATGACGCATGGTAATAAAGTTTGACAGCTTTTGTAGAAACGCTTTCAATGCACAAGTACTGCTGCCTAACAAATCACGCTCTTTTATGGCTGATCGAACGGTTAGTTCATATTAAATGTTGTTGTTTGTTAACTATGCATATATTAGTTACGAGTATGTTCACATAGAAAGTCGAGTTACTTAATCAGGTATGAGTTATGAAGTTTTCCGGTAACTATTAAACTTGGTTCAACGAAACGGAACCAATTTCAAAAATATTTCGAATCCCATACCTATGTATTTATGAATGGTGAATTTTTTACATGCGTACAACGTACAAATAAAAAATATATGGTTACTTTATTCACATTAAATTTCCTCCACCCACGAAGTTTGAGGAATATCTAGAATTTTTTTATATATTATTCTAGGAACTATTAGGATCTTTTGCATAAATAATTACAAATATTATGAAGTCATATTATACAAACATGAGGAAGACTTTTTATGTACTTCCCGTCATCTCATCTGAGTTTTATTATTAAGACCCATAAAAAAGAGTAGTTTGAGCAAATATAATAAAATGATAATAAATTTGAAGGATTTTTCACAGGGGGAAGTAATTTCACGCTCTACATACTTTTATGTTTTTCGACAAAAGTGTGTAAAAAAACTCTCTGGTCGAAAAACAGAGTAGAAGAACGATACCAGAGATGAGTAAATAAACAAATATACATAGATACTCAGATACATGGTACTGTGCACTGTGCACGTAAATAAAGCCAAGAGTGCAAGTACACACAACTCACACTTTTTTACCTCAATATGACTAATTTGACTAAGCCCGATAAAACAACTAAAACTGTAAGTGTTTGTCCATCCGTGTATCACACTGAATGAAAAGGAATACTGACCGCTTAAAGTAGACCAACAAAAATTGGAAACAACGAGTTAATATTGTATAACACAACTCGTTTACTCAGAATCCAATGAACTGTGATGTTGAAACTGAAACTTTTATGACAAAAATATTGCCATTATTCTAGTTTTTATCTCCTTGTTAAATGTAATTATCTAGTTAGCTGTGAGTTGTGAAAAAACTTGTCTTCGTATTTCACGACAGGTCATAGAGTATAGGAAAAAGAGACGATTAAATAAAAATCCAAAGAACATTGTAGTGTACAGTATCAAATATGTACACATACACACACACAAGTATCTGTGTATAATACCATGTAACATGTAACTTCCCCACGCACCAGAGTTTCTTTTCATTTTAATGAAAATCTGCATTAAATCTACGTGTAATCTAATTGTAAGCCGTAAGTGGGAAGAAAGCTGAGTGAAATCGCGAGATATACTTTGCTCCCCTCCAACACAAGAAACACAAGGATTATATAACTTTGGGTTAAACAACGTGCAACGATAACAACTTGCGACAATCGAATACCCACTGTGCGTTAACTACGTGTACAAACACACAATATTCATTTAGAATTCAACACAGCAGAAAGGGGGCAACAGTAAAATGTGGAACTTATGTCGCACTATGAACACAACATAAAGTATGAACTATGATGAATTATGATGTGTACATATGCATAGACAAAGAATAAAAGTTTAATTAAATTTTCCGGAGCAACTCATGCGTGTGGACGGAACAGTGTTTTGTAAATGTACTATAATATACAAAAACGAATGTATTTTGTACCTGGAGAATCTTCTAGAAAATTATGTTGTGACTGTCTGGAGTCCACAGTGATAAATTCCAAAACTTGTCAAGTCGTGACGACCAAGGTCTCTTGCCACTGTTTCTCTTTTCCTTAGCGTGCGACTAGCATAAAACTTTTTTTCATATAATTAATAATCACGAATAAAGTTGTTCCAATATTAAGGAAAACTAACAACAAGCAACCAGCAGTAGCTAGACATGTATCTTCTAAATATATATGAAGACAGGTGACACACTCCCTAAAATGTTTTTTTTTTTCGTATCACTTTCAAACTCTGATCTCCTAAATCAGTAGAAAACGCAGGAAAAAACACAAACCAATCAATTTTTCAATCTTTTCAAATTACGCACAGACAGTCTCACACAGCATACATACAATATACAGATGTATGTATAAGTACAGAAATAATTAATCAGAGTGTATAAACTAAATCTGTCAACTCACTTCACTCGCATGGTCCCCTTTTAATTAAAATGCAATAATTATGAATTATACACAATATGTATCTATAACTCACAACTCACAAAGCTGTAGTATGCAATATAATTGGAGACCCAAGAGAATGTGACAATAATTGGTAAATGTATATAGTAGGAGGATGAAAAAATTTAACTAAACCAGGTCCACATTCTTCAAGTGTACAAAATTCATTGAGCGTCTGCCCCTCGTCATCATATATAATATATACATACGTACAAATCATCACCATTTCCATCACCTTCATACAGGTTTACATTTTCCATATCAGCACCAGTTAGGTGTAGTTATAAGAGGACGAGACTTGAGCAATAGTATCTACACATAAAATAATAATAATTGTAATTTGGTTTGAATGTAAAGTGCTGTATTTAGGTAGGATAATTGAGTGAGAGAGAGAGAGACAATGAGACAGAGACAGAACGAGATAGATAAAAATTTATAACACTATTTAGCTCTCAAAGACTCATCCTCATTCAGTCTTAAGTTTAATTTGTAATTATATTATGCAGTCACCTTACGACGACGATGATGGTGATTTCAAATACAGATATTCATGTCTGGCGTGGCAGCAGCATCTATTTGCATTACTCTATACTCTATATTATCACTGATGAATAAAGTTGTATAAAACCTACAATTTATTCCCTCTTTCATCCTTTAATTTAGTCATACATGTATCCTACATTATACATACACCATGTATCCACAAAAATAATACGAATAGAATATAGATAGATACACAAGTATAATGAATACAGAATGATATGTACTAACTGAGAGAAGAATTTTTGTTACCTACGAAATATTTATATTATGCTGTAGCTTCTTTATAAGTGCATACATATATGTGAATTTTATTGTTATTTATATATTTTTTGCATACCTTTGTGTTTCGTACATAATTTTTTATTATTACTAAACTAGGAGCTTGTAAATTGTACATATACATAGCACATACTCCGTATATGATTCAACATCAAGATTCACTGTGTAGCTGGTTTTATACTTTTATAACGTGTGGTATTTAGTAGTTAAAGGCATACGCAATAATACAAACTGGTAACCTTCATACCGAGTGTGGATTCACATGGCCGCGATTTATAATGTGCATTTCTTAACGCTGGCATTCATCTAGGTCTATACTCTATACATTTAAACTTAATATACCCACTGCCTATATTTATATTCATAACCATTGGGCCCACAAACTATATGTACATACATACGGATATTACAATTTTCCTGTATCATGCATAGTTACACACACATGCACACACACACTCGACGGCTCATTTGTATATTAGGTTTCAAAGAGTAGGAGAGCATGTACTGTATATTTATTGGAATATAATATATATCTAGACAACAAGGCATATTATTTTGTTGAGAGAGAGAGAGAGAGAGAGCGAAAGATAAATCCAAAGCTCAAGTCTAACTCTAGTTAGTTAGAGGCAGAGTGACTGCCAAACCAACGTTGAAAAGCCAATACAGTGTGTTGTACAGTGCACAACACGAATACACAACAAACACAATGCAAAGAACTGATAGATATACGCACACGCTTATGATATTGCATACACAGAAAATACAGCTCACTTTTATACACATATAGTTATAAGCAAACTCCTACTGACCCACTTGCAAAATATTCGAGTAAGGATTCGATCGGAATGTCCCAAACCTTATATGCCCTATGCAGCATGGTATACCTATGTGCGTTTTTATATAAAATTATACATACTGATACTGAACAGCATTATTTTTTATTATTTTGAGATGTCTGTATAGATTTTTTATAATAATTTACACTGTGAATAAAAGGGGAAGTTTTTATTTGACATTTCCATAAATGCCTTCATGTACCATGAATATTGAATGGATTTCTAACTGTACCGTGTGTAAAGGAGATGAAAGAAGAAAAATTAAATTGATTAAGGAATTCGAGCAGTATAATTTGATTTATGGGTCATTTCTCAAGTCTTGCAAGTTTTTTAATTATCTCTCGGCAATAAATGGCAAAGTTAAACCCCCAAAAGTTCGGCATAGCATAAAATCGCAATAGAATAGAATATACGCCAGAGCTATAGAATGGAATGCAGGCAGGTGAAGATTGTCAAGGGTTTCATTAAAATTAAAAGCCTAATTGTTGTATGCACTTTGAAGCTGATGTTCATGTCAATAATAGTAATTAAAAATTATTGGAGTTGAACTCAAGATTTAATGGATAGCTGTTTTTATTGTACTTTTCTCATATTCAATTGTACACGCTGTACACTGTACGCTGTACATGTATTTTTCACATTGAAAGCCGAAAAGATTTTGGATTGAGGGTTTTGTCAAAAAGTCTCAAGTATTCGACTTTGACGTGTCTCTGTACTCTGTACAATATCTGTAAAAATACCAAAGTGAGAGGACGACGTCCTTTTGAACTTAATTCCATTCCATTGGCCAACATTGAACAGGCACTTAGGAAATAAACCCTATTACAATAGAGACCTGAGGAAACAATATTCCTAAGTAAGTATGTATTTTATATATTTTATTTGAGATAAAATGTAAGTGTGTGTGGAAGAGATAGAGAGAAAAGACGTTAGATGGGAAACAATAAGACGGAAGATGTTGTTGATGTTGGTGAACTGATGAAAAGGACAAAACTTTCTTCATGTTGCAATGTTGAAAGTTGTGGATTTTTGTTCTCTCTCTCTCTCTCTCGTTTATGCATTGGTTTCACGCCTATTCGTACATAGTTCGTTGGTTCCACTCAACCGTGATCGAAGGAAGATGATTAAGGAAAAGGAATGAACGACCAACCAAATACATAATAATAATAATACAAAATCTGAATCCTTTTATTGTATTTGATTCACATTGAAGGCTTTTAACTCATTTTGTGCCTAGCGGGATTAGAGATAATAATCAAATGTGTTACTTTCCTAACGAATTTTATTCCTCACATTATTAATATTATTGCCATCATCACTATGGGATGTATCTATACATACATACATTCTGTTCATTTACATGGGCATTAGCGCTGTACTTCTGTAAAGATATAGAATTATGTTCTGAGCAAATACAAAATATCTTCAGATACAAAGAGTATAAAATCGTAATTTCTATCCAATGTCTATAATGTAGTGGGTTTTATTTGAAGTTTGAAAGTATAACTAAGAACTAGAACTGTCAAACGTATTTACAATTACTGTATGTGTTTATTATAGGCAAGCAGATAAGTATATAATATATTGTCAGTCCATATAACTATAGTTATGATATAGGTTCTTAATTGACTCCTTACATCTTTCCGTTTCTTCTTGTTCTAAATTCTATATAAATGCACAATTCACAAAGCAGAAGCAAGCTCTCCTCTTGTTCATCAATTCCATGTATAAAGTATTAACTTTCCTCTTAATTACAAAATCGTACAATAGTTTCCAAAACACAGATGAAAACAGTGCAAATCTCACTCTTTCTTTCTGTTTTATTCTTTGAGGTTTTGTTGCTCTTGTGTATTTTGTATGCATTGTATTTGAGCAGTGCGTTGAATAATATGTGCTTTGTATTTGTGTTCTGTATTCTGTATATGTATTTACGTACATAAATTTAATTATTGCCGCATGTCCATACATTGTAGTCGACCGCACTCTTTATGTATATATAGAAAGGGAATATTTTGCCACGAGGTAGGATTATACATGATCAAATTATAACTATACAATACAATATATTATCCATCTCTTAGTGGCTTAAATGAAGCCTAAGTGAATTTTCACAGGAATCATTAGAAAATGAGAAGATATCATGTGTGCGCAATTTTACAGTGGTGTACATAGAATCTAAATGTACATACTTAATGAATCATCATAATCATAATCAGCATGATTCTCCTTATTCTTGTTTGTCCCCATTTTTTTCAATTTATTATTGTTTACAGTTTCACTCTCCAAAGTATATTTCATTCTCATATTTTCAGTTGACATAATACATAAGAAGATAATACTTGGCTTTTAAAAGTCTCTATCTGCATGCACTTTAACGTTAGATTGCAGAAACAAAAACATTTTGTACACACATTTTGTTCCCATGTAAAATGTCTACAAAGTTTATGAGCACTTTAGTTATAATGCATGTATGTACAGTTGATTGGAAAGAGCCATGATCTAATTTCAAGTATAAGACTGAAATACAAACAACATGTAACTACCATTTGATTGACTTTTATTGAAGCGAAAATATATTAATTATTCAAAACATCGCCCCCTCTCCTATGGTGTACAACTATACAGCTTTAACTAAACTGATGATAAAAATACACATCGTATGTACAATGTACAATGTACACGCGTGATACACTGTACATACAAAGTAAGCATTTACAACACAATCTTAACCTTTCACGTGGGATCCGACATTCACAGCTATTTACCCACATAAATATTGAAAACAAGACAAAGTTCAAGATCCAATAGCTCAGCATTTCATTGGAGTAAAATTTCTGTTTTTTTACAAAACAGTGAACATTAGACGAATATTTTGTACGTATTTCAATGCATGAAAAAGAAACACAAACTCGGTATAAAACAGAATATATACAGGGCTGATGGTTGCTGCTATATGTATGTATAATGTAAATCCTGCCAAATTGGAATTAGAACCCAAATCGCGTGTCGACTGGTCAAAAATTGGACTAGAAACAGGGAAACGATGAGTGAAGCGCAGACAAAGAGAGAAATGGAGACAGAAATAAAGAAACGAAATGAGGGTAAGTAGCAAGTAGATATGTACATACGTTAGGTAAATGAGAGCATTCGCGAATTCTACAGAGTATTATTAGGATATTGATTGAGATTTGAGATCAACTGCGACGAAAACAGTTTGTGGGGAAAATCCAAGAAAATCATCATCAATGTCATCACAATCATCTAAGGACAGCTCTTGTATTCGATCCTCTTCCGTTTCCTCTCTTAATTTCATTTCGATTCAGTTACGTACACCGGAAAACCGGAAGATTGCACGAAAGTTTTCCTACCGAACAGTATACACTTTACACTAACTCCTGCAATATTTTGTCAATGTTCCGTACACACTGAAGTTTCTTTGTGAGTGAGCAAGGATGATTTCGGATAGTTATATTGTCCTTTTTCCTTATTTCCTCCTTACAGACTGCGCTGTCTGAAGTCTGAAGTATCCCTTTCATGTTTCATGTTGCTCGTAATTTAATTTAATCACTATGCTTTAGCTACAAGTTACAAGCTGTAAACACGACCCATCACGATACCTTCATCTTTCTCTTTAATAGGAAAAAGGAAACTCATTATTTTTCCAGTATCTTGGCCAATAAGGTGGTTCGTTACATTCACATTAGAAAAAAAAGAAGAGTAAAGTCTACGCTACACGAGGAATAACATGATTACACCGATGCAATGTGAGATATCATGACAATGTCACCCTTTGTCTTGCGATTCCTATCATAATGTTACATGCTTATACATACTATGCTCACCTGGAATTGATTTGTCAAAATCCAAACTGACAGTTATCAGTTTTCCAATATATTTTTAGTTGTTGAAATTAGTCACATTATTATCCAGGCTTAATTTAGACAGAAAAATTCATTTCGGTATACATATTGCCGGTAACTATCCCGGTAATTTCACTAATGGTAATAATATTAGAAACAATAACTCACTGAAAATAATTTTACAGTAATTTGACAATTCAATTAACAAGTAAACGATGGAAAGATTGGCATTTTCTAAATATACTGTGCTATGCACATGCAAGTTGATTTAAGAAACAATTCACAAATCTGAATCGTCACAAATATCTAGAAAAAATCACAAAAACGATCAAACTTCACAGCAAACTGAGAAACAATGACGTTGTCATTTCGCACTATTTATGTGTGTGTTAATGGAATCGGCATGTCACAGCACTAAGTAACTAAATAATTATTTTTGTTTTATAATAAGCAAAGGTATTTTCTTGTGTATGTATAATATTGGTAACAATACACTTTGGTAAATAGCGAATGGACGGTTTCAACTCTTAATTCTGTGAGTGCATGTGTGAGAATAAAAACTAATAACCAACTCTCTCTCTCTTACTCTTCTTTTGCTGATGAGTAAATGTGTTAAGCCAGAAGAGAACCCAGTAAACATATTCACCATCATTCGACATTGAAAACAAGAAGATCGCAATGTGTCCCACATGTATGTATACAGCAAATATGTACCTGCACAGCTATACTAACGATGAGTAAGTATAGCTGAGTGAGTGTGAGTAGAATCTGTAGATATCGTATACCATACATATACCTCTCGTCTACCTGCATGATATTCATCATCATCCTAAGCAGCAGCACATCGTACATGCTGTAGCATTGAAATAAATTATACGCAGATGTACATACATATCCATTATACTTATATTATGGTAAAAGAGTCACAGTCAAACACACAGATAAAACTTTTATACTACCTACTTACTATTTACAAACTCTCACACATAGTTCAGGATTAACGTACATACTCCACAAATGTAAATGCAAATATATGCATAAGAGTAATATACATATGTAGGTGTACTGTGTGTGAGTATCAATGGTAAATAGTAATAATATAATAAAAATAATTGGGAATACATTATTTATTTATGCAAGTCCACACGCTGCCTTTCCCATCGTTTGAACCAGAAAACTTTCACTATTTGTATGTATACAGAGGCACAGCTGTGTGTGTGTGGGGGGGGGGGTGTTTTAAAGGTATTTCTTACAAATATGTATGGAATACTATAAATTCTACATGCTTGCATTATGCATGCATACTCTCATAAGTTCTGTCTGAATCAACATATATTAACTAATAGCGTATGCAGCGATGAGATGAAATTTGTAAAAGATTCAAGCAGCTATGAGATATTTTTATAACTTAAGTAGGTATATAAATTACCTATGTATAATGTATATGCGTCGTTATACAATAAACAAAAACACATATCATGGTATAATACAATATGCATGTAGAGACTTGAATCATCCTTATTATTATGCATTTCCCCTTTTATACACATTTAAATTCTGTGCTCCACCTACATGATATGGCTATATGAAGATATCTGTATAATGAATAAGCCCGTTTTTTAAATGTGGGTTGGATTGGAGTTTACTAGTTTGTAGAGATACATGGATTTACGAGTTAGAACAAGTAGAAGACGACGAAGGAAGCATGTTTTCGTATTTCGTATACATATTGTATACAGAAAATCTAAGCCAATATTGCTGAAAACGATATGTCCACATCAACATTCTACGTATGCATGTACAATGTATAAACATTTTTGTAGATCATGAATGGGAGCACAAATAGCAGTATTGGTGTGTTCTACATGTATTAGTTAGTATACATACTTTTTTCATACACACGGGTAGGCATAATGCGCCTGTACATATTTCTCAGTCAATTTGCCAAAACTTTTTATACAGACACGAGAATGAGACCGCATGTATGTAAGTATACATTTCGGAAAAGACCTTTTTTTGATACTTTTGGTTTTGGTCTTTTGGCCGGAATAAAGAAAATAAAAGTTTTAGAACTATACAGTAGGTGCCTATACATATATAGTAAAGTGATAAAGCACTTTCAATTTTTCATCCTCCATTTAACTGTAAACTGTATAAAACTGCAATTTTAGTTTTTATTCTTTCTCCTCCAAAACAAATGTAGGACACATCTAAAACCTTGTAAACTGTAAACAATTCAAAGTGAGAAGTTTTTGGAGTTGACAAAGACAAAAGGGGAAACTAAAAGTATGAAAATGGAACTGTGGAAAAAACAACGGGCTGATACACAATGCTTTTTACTTTTATTATCATATTATTATTAGTATAGAAATTTTTCGCTTATAACCTTTCCAAAATCATTCTTGCCGTAGAACACGGCTCTGATGAGATTATTGTACATATTGGAATAGACGTCAGTCAAGGTCAGTCATCAATACTGTGTACTGAGTACTGAGTAATAAAAGCCTGTATAACACATTAAATGAAGAAGACGAAGGAACAGGAAAATTCTCCTGGATTGTTTAGATTCGTATAATACAAGAGTAATATGTGTAGTGTATTAACTATGTAATACAAAGCTTATACCTTCTATATACAATATAACTGTTAGGTAATCGGAATAGAATACAAATAATGATACAGATGGAATGAGGCTGTACTTTATAAATATACATGAGGTTATTCTCTTTTAAGGAAATGATCAATTCACTGTACAGTATATCATATTTAACCCTCATGCTAATATTGTATTTTTTGAGAAAAACTTGGTTTTCCTATCCGTTTCTGCTCTTATCTTAACTTCAATGAGATGTGAACTAATTTGTTAAACTAATTGTAATTATTTTTTACATTGAGACAAAAAAAAATGTATGAAAATGAAAATGCGTAAATAAATTACCTTCTTGTGATGTGGACTGAATTCACAAACTTAAAATTGCACTTTTTACTTTCACACAACGAGAATCATTCCGTAATTTACACGCCATATGCTGAATAACAATTAAAAATGTACACTATGATCGTGTATTATTATATAGTGCACTGTGATTGCCACATGTTTTAGAATTTGTGCATTCAAAATTCGAATCAGTTAGACAACCTGTTCATAATAATTTTCACTATAGTTAATTGTTTGTACACAACAACGAAATGAAAAGTCTGCTTCCTACTTGTAAAAAAGTCAAAGTCACCTTTATATATTGTTATGTATCACCAATAGATCTCAAATTTTAACCATTTATCATTAAATATTAAATGATGCACACAATTACTACTTTTTCGTGGCGTATTATTGCAAAACTGCCATTGTTTTAACTTTAAAGGTGAACTGTAGATAAAGTAATGTATATTATTTTCTTTCATCAGTCTACACTATTTGATCACTTTTGTGTCCTTTACAGCCTTCCTCCTTCACAGCCATGTGTAGCTATACCGCAGAAGCACTAATTATAACTTGAATATAAATGCAGAACAGCATAAATATGAGAAGAAGTGGCAATAAATTTATTATATTTTGTGTGGCAAGGAAAATTGGAAGAAATTATACAATTTTGAATTCGAGACACACTTTTCGGTAATTGGTAATTTTTTCAGTATTTTAATTAGTTCTTGCTTGTATATTAGCACTGCTCGACTACATCTCATCCGCCAGCTATGTGTAGAAGGATTTTGTTGTGTTTAGAAACGAAACGAAACTAAAGGCCAAATGAGACCCCAAAAAAACGACTTAATATAAAACTAGTACTGATAGTTTAGTTGGTATAAGTAGCAGTATTAATATGCATTGCAAAAAATATAAACGTGCAAGTAAGTACAACATTATTTTACGAGAATAAGTTGGGCAACGATATAAAACATGTATGTATAATGTATATAGTATAGACGTAGAAATATCTGCTTATATTTTGGAAATGTATAGATTTACACGTTTGTATGGAGTATGTATTGGCTAGTGGTACAATAATAAACATATAATGTGTAATGTATTTAGAGGAGGAGGAGGCGGTAATGTATACATACATACATACATGCATGTTTCTAGACGAGAAAGAAAATCCTAGTCTAGTTCTCTTCACATAGCTAAGGTCGCATGTTAGGAGCTCTAGGATGAGAGAAAGAGCTGGGAGAGTGTGCTTGCTGGTGGCTGGTGAAACTATAGCATTGAGGTTTGACGTCACACTAATAGCTAATAGAATAGGATTTGCAGAGGAGAAGTAAAGTAGGTACAAGTAGGTAAAAGTATAATTTTATATGTAACTATTTGTGTACATGTGACGAAATGGCAAAAATGTGATCGTCGTCGTTGTTTTGCGTAGTCGTATATATGTAGTATATAGCAGTATTTACTACTTGCTGATGTTGTATTGTAATTGTATAATAGCATTGCATATTGCATAGTGCATACCTATTCCGAGTTATATATACGTAAAATCCTGGCATTAGGGATCTAGAATAGATGCATAGAATCCTTTTTCATGCAGGGAATTGTTGCTTGCAGACAGCAACGTATAAAAATATAGGGCAAAAACGAGGAAGGAAGAAAGCGATACCGTAAATTCTCCGGTACTCAATTAAAACTTGTGCAGAGATATTCCATCGCCAGTTTTTGCTTTCACTTATCAATAATAATTAATTAATGATAAATAATATTAAAAGTTGTAGGTTAAACAAAGGAGTTTTGGTTATAAGAATTTCAAGTTACTAAATGTATACTAAACTTTTTAAAGGAACGATGCATGACTATGCGAGAATTTACGGTTTTCGGTTTAGTTTCGGAAAATAAGGTTGCAATGCCTAATGCATAGATGCGTATATTTACTTATCTGTACATAATATAATACAGTTCAGAGTTTCTTACCACAATATATATAAACACCGAATTCAGGATTGTGTATTATTTGTATCATCAGGGCGTCGCAGTTCCACTACATTTAACCACTTGTACAAGTAGGTTATTTCGTATGATTCCGTGTTCCATTATATAGTTGTCCCTGGTCGAGAACTCATCTCAATATGACACATGCATGCATATTATGTCTCATGAAACATTCTTCTAACGTGTTGATTCCAACTTGAGAATTTATGTATGGGAGTTCATATGTGAAAATAATGAATAATATTATATTTTATTCATATTTACTTTGCACGACAGGGTCATGGGAAATCAACAAAGATTGTATTCATGTATTCAATGCACACGACAAGATGTACCCATGTATGTATTAAATAAATTAGAACGTATAGTTTTGTAATACCTACATAAAAGCAGTAAGTTATATGAATACATGTTTAATTGGCAATACGTGGTTAACTTGAAAATAAAACACTTTTATTTACAAATGCAACGTTTCGGACACCATAGTGTCCTTCTTCAGGCACAAAATGACAGAAGGTCTCACAGGTTCGTTATCAAATTTGGAGTTTAGGTGGCAGATTGTGAGCCACTGCGTAAGAAGTAGTCATGTGTGATTGCTGTTTCGACTTGAGGAAGGGGAACGTATTGACGAATTGTTGATTTTTTCATTTTGGAACTAATCGTGACTTAAGCACTGAATATAGTCTAAAGTCTAGTTTTCGACTTGTGTCTGCAGCAAAATCGTACCATTAGAATCAAAACCAAATAGTTTCATTCATACATACGTTTGTATTTGTACTGATCCTGTGCCACGCATTTAATTTGCAGGATTTTAGATTTTAAGCCTAAATTTAAATCTGTTGTCTGTGTCAGGCAACTGATGACGACTTCAGTGTACATGCATTCTACAGTACGCATAGGTTCATATACACACACAAGTCTGAGCAATTGCATGATAATCAGCCAGCTTTCATTCTCAAAGCCACTGACTGACGAGCCGTCCAAAATTACCCCAAATCCATGAGCTCGTCCAAATCCAAATTTGGAACCATCATCCTCATTTTGGGAGGGATGAAAATGAAACTGGAAGCTAAAGTCAAAGCACAAACCAAAAGCAGAAAGCTAAAGTTAAAGCCTACGTGATTACTGTGTAGAGACAGACGGGAGACAAAAGAAGGGTAATCGAAACTTCGCAGACTATATACTGTATTTGTAGTTATAATATATCTCCGGAAATTCCTCCAGGTTTAAGCCAGCTTTTGCTCATATGTATGCATATACTTCGAATGTAATGCGAGCGGACAACATATGACCAAGTACGCATATTTGCAACTGCTGGAATCTTCCAGACTGACTGCTAGACAGAAGCTCTACTAAATCGACAGTCACTTCTGATCCCAGACACTTTAGACTATACAACTGTACACCGTACGTTTTACATGTACAATATACGCACAAACATAGTACAACACCACATGTGATGGGAGTCGGTCCCTGCATTCTGCAATTTATGCTCTTCTCTCGCAGTTTCATACTGTTCATGTTCTGTTCTGTTGTAGGCTGATGCAAGTTGATTGATGCTACTCGAATGGGTGGATCGTGCATTCACTCGAGTTCACAGCCAAATCCGCTTCCGTCATGTTCAACTTGGAATTTCCACTGTCAGTCCGATTTAAAACCAGAGCCAGAATACGGGAACAGTCCGCTATTAAAACTGAAAATAAACCACCGAAAATAAAAGGAAGCACAGTTTCTGCTTCTCATCCTCTACAACATTACATTTGGGTGGTGCTCAATAGTCAAGCAGAGTGTATTCCCTGTTTTAGGAACATGAAATATACTTGAAATTGCTACACATGTCCAAAACCTACATAAACCAAGGCGAAATACGCCGACAAAGGAGAGTAAAGACAATGCAAAATTTTTGCTTGAACAGATCGTAGTGTCTTACCGTACAGGGTGTCAATCAATGATGTCC
>JAQIVE010001320.1:0-25899 GCA_034698285.1 Sminthurinus bimaculatus
AAGACGTGGTGAAACTAGTGACGATAACGACGTAGTCGACGTCCACTTGTTAGTTGGTTTTTGCCTGAGATTCGTAGTATTATATGCTATGATGTAAGGAAGGACTAGTATTGGATGCAAGCAAGATGTAATGGCACACTTGTGAAAAAATGTATTTTTGTATTTGTTTATTTTTTCGATAAAAAAATATTTGCAAAGTAAATCAAGAATTTCATTGTAAATAAATATCAAGTAATTTAACAAAATAATGTAGTACAGCATCAGTGTATAAAACGACAAAAAGCATTTTTGTTAATTTTATACAGCAATTTTACATAAACACGCAAGTTGGAATCCAATATCCTACCCGTCCACATGCTCGTGTGGACGGGAACTTGACAAATTCGTAGCATCTTAAATGCGGATGCATAATTATACGTAAATCCGAGGGTACGCAGTACATATACAGATATGTACGAGGGTAAGTGACATCATCGAAAATGTGTCTTCAAAGGTCATCGGATGACCTCAAGATTGAGGCCCTTACAGGAAAATACAGCAGCGCCATTTCGTTTAAAAATCTAAGCATGTAAATATTGCGAGAAGTTGGACGGACACAGATACACACGCAGAATTGATGATTTAGAGTAGTAGTATGCATGTTGAACATTGAACATATATGTCCCACTTGCTCACACGACTCGACGAGTACAAATATCATTCCTTGGTATGTTGATAAGAATTTTTTTCTTGTATGATGTTACTCCAGCTTGAAGAAGAAGAAAAACACGCTTGTACGTGTATTATTTTATAGAAGCCGAGCATAGCATATAAAATCTCGTCTTTCATTGACGCATATATTCTGTTTAACTCTTGATGAAAAAATTGTAGAACTGGAGCCTTAGATGTGATAGTAACATCTAGGGCTCACTCTTTCTAGTTATCTTGACATAATGAATATATGACAAAGTTACTATAGTACATATAATAGCGAATATATTATGTATACATAATATGTATACCTATGTTGGCTTGAGAGGAAAGTGCATCATTGCATCATGGGGGAGATGAAGTTGAGTCTCCTTTTACTAGTTGTAGTCCAACTAGTTACGAATAGTTATATCGTGTGTTCGGCTTTCTTTTTTTACCATGCTACATGTACAGTAGTAGATTGTAATGTAATGCAGGGCAATAAGTTGCAATGCTCTATATAAGTTTATCCAGGACCGAACTAAGGCAAGCCAAACCGTGATGAAATTTAAATCTACTTCACATAAGGTTAAAATGTATATATGAATATTTTCCCTCGCCTTTGTCTCCTATGTTATTTTAAGGGCATCTTCTTCAGTACTTACTTTATGTAGCAGGTTTCTATACGTGCTAACTTTTGTGTATCAGCATGTTAGTTAGCCATAGTTATACGTAACTTCAAGTCAAGGATGCATACCTTGTGTTTGTCATGATACTGTAGGGGATCCATGCATGAATACAAACATATTTATGAATATGCACATGGAGAGACTGAGAGAGGGGAACTAAAGACAAGTTTTAGGTTGAAAAGGTCACCGTAGATTATGTTCAATTTTTTTAATTCTCGATGCTATTCTATTCCATTCCATAACACCTATGTAGGCTTCCATCTTATTTATCTCTGTGTTTTAACCCTATGTAGATCCTATATGAAATTCTAGCATCTTAGGAGTACATACAATTATTATCTCTAACTAAGAAGAAGAAGAAAGCGAATCACCACCATCCTTGTGTGTCAGCTGTCGCGGGTGACGATATTATACGATATTGTACTGATATATAATGCTGATGCTGCACAAGGTTAAAAAGCAGAAGAGGAAGAATAGACTTCACATTCTGAGATTCCAAGTGAATATATCTATCTCTAATTTTGAAAAATGTGACATCTTGTATGAATATTATGATTCATGATCTCTGTATGTGTGTACAATCCATACATAAATGTGCAACATTGTACCACTTTTCTTTTTATATATAAGTATAAACGTATACTTGAATAAACGTACCGTGCATACATATGAGTCTCGTACATATATATACGCTTGTCATGTGATTTATGGGGGTAAATAATAATTTTTATAAGATTTGATTTATACTCCATGTACATTTTCTTATTATGTATCTGCGAATGAAATTTATTCACTTGCAAGAAGAGACGATAAACTGCATATTCAACTGATACGGACGAAATAAGTTTGAAAAAAGTTTAAAGTGATTTTTATGTGACAAAATACATGACGTGGACATGATGCAAGTGTAAGAATCTAAACTCCAGATAAATCCAAGAAATTATAGCCTTCTGGTCAGTGAAAAGTTTCTTATTTTTCCCGTGTTTCCTTGAACCGTGGTTTCTCAACTTATTCATATGCGGAAAAGCATGCATATATACCTTACTTTTAAACAGGCACTTTTAAACAAAAAACTCCAATCTTTATCTTTGGAATAAATGTCAGTTTAATTTGATGTTACTATTGCATCTTGCATACAGAGCTTAATGTATTCTTTATTATTTCACAATTTTATTGTAAGAATGACTAAATTTTGTGAACTTAAATTCTCATAAAACATATTTTTACAAGGGAGTTTTTAGCTCACTATTTACACACTTTACTAGTTACCCATTTCTGAAGATGGAATGAGCAAATAATACAGGATTAATTTTCAATTCTTTGTTTACAAAAATTCAATTTCGTTGTTAAAACTTGAAATTAAAAATGCAATAGCAACCAGAAATATGCTAGACGTGGCGTTTTAACACTTGGGCTTAGAATCGTAATTATAATGTGTAGCTGGCTGACCGAGATTCGCTAGGTTGATTACAATACAACCCATTTTCTGATAGTAATTATGTCCGTTTTGTCTATGGAAGCTGTTGCTGGACTGTTAGCATTATATTTGTTAGCACTGGTGTGATAATAATTATAATGCTTTTTGAATACATTGTGATGATGAACTAATCTTAAGTACAAAATAGCTGAAGCTGAAAAATCTTTCCGTGTCCATCTCCGGGGTAAATATTAAATGGGTATTCGTTTACCCTCCACAGTCACAATTTACATTACATTGGTTCATCTCGCACCTGTTCTGCTATCTCGTAACTTGCACACATTGAAAAAATTAAAAAACAATGATTAAGTTTTACCATTTGTGTAATGCGCTACGTCGTATCATATCCCAGATCGAATTAAAATGAAGGAGCACGAAGCATTCTAATTTTTCTATGATGAAAATCATCATTAAATGAATTTAAAATGATAAAATCGCTAATTTCGTGCTTCTTGACTTGGAGTTCCAATAGAGAATAGTATAGACAAAAGAGTGAAAAGAAAATCGAGGGACAGCACGTGTGGGATGGGTCAAATTGCATCTGAATAAAGATAAATGAAAATGAAGAGCTCAAAAGGGAAACGGACACAGAAAAAACAGTTCATCTTTCACACGTACAAACGCACACTCTTGCTTACACACGAACTCGAACAACATCATTTTATTTACTATTGTATTATAATTACGATATAGTCTGTAGACCTTCGTCATGGCTTGATTCGGCTCATCCTATCATTCTCTCCCTCATCCTATTGAGTGTTAATTATGCACTTCCACGAAAACCTTTACTGCCTATTACTCGCCTCTACAAAAGACCCAAGAAGGTAGAAAAAAAACAAGCAAGAAAGAGAGAGAGAGAAACAAGATTTTTCAATTTGAATTTTAAAGAGATTTTTCTAAATAAATATTTGATCGATACAGTTAAAGCAAAATTATACTGTATCAAAACTATTTATCCTCCGTTGAAATTTTGTATGTTTTCTTGATTTACTTGGTCAATAAAAAAAACAAGTCAACTTTATTTTTGAGGTGCTTGAATACATAGTACTCTAAACCCACAGGATTTTTATGGACAATATGTTTACTGTTTACATTATAGACCTGAAATGTATTCTCACACTAGCATTTTTCATACATAGGATGTTGTGAGTGTACATAACAGTGTGCAGATTATTATTATTGTTTGGGTATACCCTTGTGCTATATTGTACGTTGTGTACGTGTGCAAACGCACAGGTGAAATAATGAAGCAGTTTTGGAAATGAGAAATGAGGAACATATTGTGAAAATTCCAATTGAGATTTTTCGTGTAGGTTAAATATGATTTTGATAATTTTATTATTGTTATTACTATTGTTATTGCTATTAGCATTATGCCAAACGAGGAATCATAGTCATAGTTACCGTAAAAAGGTAATAATACACATGTATAGGTATTCCGCATACATACATAACCTAGGTATCAAAATACTAGCTTTTATATGTTCTTATGGTATTCGTTTTGGTATTTGTATTCGTACATTATACATATATACAAATTGAAACGAGTTAAATGTTCGTGACAAAGTCCGAGCCACGAGAGGCGAGCATAATAGTAATTTGAATTTCAAGCAAGGTACTTTTGGGAACAATGCACGAGCAAATTATTTCCCAATTTCGTACATGCTTAACCCGTCCAATTGGACGTCCAATTACTTATCTCAAGATTTATTGGAGGCAGCACAGCATAAAACATGAGATAATGAATTTGCTGGGAAAGCTGTCCAAAACTTGAATGATTACTTTTGCATATATTTTTCTCACATATTTTCCCCACCAATGTATTATAAAATATGTACGTGCATATATATATATATATCTACAATATTGATGTATGGATGTATGGATATACTCATACACTTGTAGATATGTGCGTTTTCTGTTCATCCGTCTTTTTTGGTCCGATAGCCATTTCCATAGTCGTAGCCATAGCCATACGTGTCAATACGTGATGCAGACCAGAATTTCTCATTCAACCTTCCACCACACCATCGAACATCTCATTTTTGCCTGTGTGTTTCCCAGAATAATAATTTGGGCAGCCTGAACGAGCGGATGAACTCACAAACACAAGTCGAGACGGATTTTCCTTTTTGCAAAACTCTAACTGATTTTGATTTTTTGTAAATTATTCATCGCCCATATGAATATAAATATACTAATACGAATAGGATTACAATATGTATTCGTATGTGCATTAAACTTGAAGTTTACAATCAACTGTTGAGTATACACTTGGCTTAATGTTCAATGAACCGAAAATCTCTGTCTCTCAGGTCAATCAATCTTTGTATAAAATAATATGTTGAAAATATTTCTCTGCAGCATAGGATTAAAAAAATAATTTTTCATCCACGATGCGTCTCTCTCTCTCTCTCTCGTTCTATCTGCTTCTCCTGTTATAGTTCAAATGTCAGCCGTTTAAATCGAGCTGAATTTGAAATCAATGAGTGCATGCACATATTTCCAACACGATAAATATGATTTGTATGAAAATTTCTGCCTCCAGCCAGCACCAGCTTTTCCATCGTCCTTGTTGTCGTCGTCCTGTTCTTCCATGCATACATATATGTATTTACAGTGTACACGCACTAATTGTACAGTAACAGTGAACATTGACTTTCCAGTATTGGTTGGTTGCATGCTGAATCGGCATTCGCTTGTTTTCTTTTCCTCCACTTTCCTCATCCTTAGTTTTGTACTGAACACACAACATGAGTCGAGCAAAAACTCACAAATTCAATTTACATACATTCAATAACATTCATTTGCATGGTTGGTAGAAACTACTACAGTTAATACTCAGACTAAGGAAAGTCAGACTCTTCCCGTCGCCGTCGTCGTCCTGGTTCGCTTCTCTTAGTCAAAACTGCAAAGAAATTCCGCCCATGAGAGACTATACGGTTCATAAGCATATACATGTTACCCCATATTCATATACATGTACATTATACATATGCCCAGACTTTCGATAGTAACACAAAGGCAAATTCACAAAGTGCCCAAGAATATTCAGTAATATTTTTTCAGCATATTTATTCTGTTCCAAAGACTTGCAGGGAGAAGGAGAACTAAATCGACTGATGTTTAGATGGTGAAGGAAAGGAAAAGAGAATTCAAGAAAAAAGAACAGAACCAAAGAATGAATACAAACCAACAATAGGAACGAAAGAATGGAAAAGAAACAACCTACTCATTTTCTGATTCCGTCGGTTATCAAAATGTGTAATTAAATTAATAGCTGGCCTCTAGTCGACACGCAGGGCTCTACTTCATTCTACATGTCTATGTTTCGTCTAGAGTTCTATACACACAGAGAAGCATACCTTGTTATGTATACATCTAGCCAAAGGATTTGGATGTGATATGATACGCTTTGCATTGCAATCTCGCCTCGAATTTTCCACATCTAATCCTATACTACATCAAACTCTCCTTCATTCTTATCCAATTTTTCGTACTCTTTGAGCGGGGATTCAAGATTTTAGATAGTCTATACTCTGTTGATATACACTGTGCACACTTGATGCTAAAGAAGACAAAAAGTACAGGGAAAAACAAATCAAACCCCCAAACACACATTTGTACTTTAGTCATCTAGCTGGTGTGGATATATCATATCATACAATATAAATAATACAATGTAACAATCAGCTGGTGTTATAATTACCTTCCCGGATTTTTTCCTACATGTGTGTAAAAAATATAGAGCTTTCAAAGTATAGACATGTATGTACATATAGACTAGTTCAAGTTGGTAAGTTGGTTGGCTGCTGGCTGGTAGGTCGATATCGATGTTCATAATACTTTTTGTACTCTTGCTTGTTGTTGCTGTCTGGATTCGCTGAACTGGACCCTGAAAAACAAGAAATAAAAAGCATGTAGTTCGTTGAGTGTAGCATAACACGGCACATTTATCTTAAACACGTACATATGTACTGTATTTCTCAGTCTGGTGGTCTGGTCATGCATACATTTTTATTTCAATAAATTTTCAGTCTTGCGAATTTATGAGAGCCGCGCGCGACAGTCATGAATGCGTAAATTTTTCTTCCTTTTGAATACACACGGCATGTTCGTAAATTAGTTCCAGGGAGAGAAACCACAATGGTAATTATTATTTTTGTGCCTTTCTTTTGGCTATTCTTCTTGTCAGACACTCAGACTGTGTGTACACTTTTTTGAACACAAGAGTGCTTAGAAAAACAACAATTGGAACTGATATGAAATCCTGATTGAAAAAAAACTAGGTAAAATCACTGTTGATTCCACTATTATTTTGCTTCATTGTCCAAACCAAAATTTTGAATGTAAGCTGTGCCACAAGTGAAGTTGTGAATGAATTAATGAAGCAGAAGAGTTTGTTAGGATCTTTGTCAATTTCCAGAAAAGGCGAGGATCTAATGCGGAGGGATGGAATGGCATAAGACAAACAAGAAATGGTATAATATAATAGAGAATGGAGGAGAGTGTGTAGGACTTTGTTTGAACAAGGAGAAGACGACAAACACCCAAACAAGTCTCGTAAATTTAAAATGGTAAGAAGTTTTTTAAATAATGTAAAAGATAGGATGAAAAAATGTATGCGTGTGTGTTTTTATGTACATATATGCACTTAGCAGTTGTCTTGATATCTATATGCACACAAGTATTTGTATGTACATAGGTAAGTACATATTTGTATCTGCATTTGTACTCGTGAATAAAAGAATCAAAGCAATGGAGTTAAGATGGTGATGATGACTAAGGCGATGAAAAAGCCTGTAGAAAAAACATTTCACCACCCTTTGTACATGTTAACATTGTAGAATCAGCATAGCTATACGCAACGATAGTTCTCTTGTGTTTAGTCTACTTGATCTGAGGTGCAACTAAACTAATACGAATGTATATAAAAAGCTATCGAAATTTTGTACGGAGCAACATTGTATTGTATAATACACATTTATCTGTAGCTTTGACGAAATCAGTGTGATAAACTAAATGATCAAGATGACTGAATATAAATTAGGCAAGTCAAGTCAAACCATGCCAAGTCAAACCAAAAGTCACCAACTCAAGTCAAGAACACAGTGGAATGAAAAAAGTTTCGAATCTCAAGCTCCAAGAATTGTTTTTGCTTTTTTTTCTGCCTCTAAAATTGCTGTTGAGTGGCTTGATGGTACGTTTGTTTGCTGCATTCGACATTCGGCAGTCTGCCTAAGTAAACTAAACTGAAAACTAAAACTAGCCGAACGTGTATTTGTGTTTGAATTTTTTTTTCTTCGTCATCATACTTCTTTTTCATCTGCTATGTACCCGAATCGTGGCTCAAAGTCTTGTTCATCCACACATGATATGTACATGTAGGATTTCTCCATTTTTTATTCGCTCCATGTTCAACGTCCATTTGTGCATTTTGTCTTTCGGTTCTATGTATTCAATTTTATAGACCTTTGGTTTCCTCTCCTTGGCAGCGTAGGAGAAGAAACGTAAGAAATCAAAGAAAGGAGGAAAAGTCGTTTCCATTCCTCAACAAAGCAGCCACAATAACTTCAACACACACATACATACAACATACATGAAATACACTTTCAAGCGTATACATATCGTTTGTTTTCTTTTCATTTTAATCGTGTGTATGTTTGTGGTTGTTCGCGGTTTGTGTGTCTTAGCTCGAGTATCCAATTAACAATTTTCTAATAAATTACTCATCAATTTATTATGGCCTTTTTCTCAAAGGATCCAGTCCCTAATGGTAAATACACGTATGTACATGTTAAACTATTATAAACCACTTTCATTGCAGTCGCAGGTTATAACTATGCAGACATACAGCCCTCCAAGAAACTAAACAAGAAGAAGACAAAAAATATAGCGTAATGCAGTGTAATAAATAGTTATATATAATGCAAAGTATAAAATCAAACATATTTAATTAAATCCAGATAGAATGGGATATTAATTATTATAATTATTCCAGTTTCTCTCTCGCCAGAACACTCACAAAAAAGAGGTACAGTAAACATGATATAAAATTCATTATACAACAGTTAAAGTACTAGAGGGCAGAACAACGAGACGAGTGGAGACAAGAAAGTTGAGTTATTATAACTTGAGAAAAGAGGAAATTTTTTTAAATGGCGAAGAGAAAAAAGCAAGCTTGAGCACTTGTTTTTGAATGAATATAGTTTGTGTAACACTGAACATGGACACCCAGATTTTTGGTTTACTTTGGCTGTCAAGGGTGTAATACAGTGTATAGAAATGTGGAAAAAAGAATCATGGAGGGATGATGAACATGGATATGAACATTGAATATAATATACAATATCAGTTGTTCGTGTGCCTTTGACTTTATGTATATTACGTATATGTATGTTTTGCGTTGTGTTGTGTTGTGAATGAAAAGTGTGTGCGTATACGTAATGGAGAGCAGTAAAACGATGATTATTTAACAAGGGGTTAATGGTGGTCCATGTATATGGTGTCGTCATTTGATCGACAATTTGCTTGTCAAATCAGTCTTGGGGTAGACCAAGTAGACCCCTTGATGGACCAATAGTCATAAAAATTATTGTTAATAGCTCCTCAAACTGCTATTTTATCACACTCTCTAGATCGTTCTTTAGAGAAAATAAAAACAACCCGAGAGTTGCATTTATGCCTCCGTCCAATGGTCTACAAACATTGCATCGTCGCTCAGGTTATTCAAACCCAACTGTAATAGTCATAGTTATAGTCAAAGTCTGCATACGCACACGACAAACGTACCCACACAAATACATAACTAACCACGTACTGTGTATATGTATATATTTATATACGTATGTATTCATATACCTTCGTTTTTACTAGCACACGTTGAATTTACTGTACATACAGATATTCCTATCTGCAGGCAATGGCATCACTGGCAATTCTCTATTTATTCTCTCTACTATTCTCTGTTCTTGGGCTCTTGCATACGTAAACATACCTTTCGACTCGAACTCAAAGCTCTTGAATTACGCTCAATGACTCGCTCTTCATTTTCACGATTGTACATGCATATATGTACATACATATGTACGTACGTAGGTACAAGTTGCAAATGCAGAAATCACCTAGTCACCTACAAGTTGTAGGCTATACATATAACACTATAAAGAAGAAGTTGCCAGTATAGAGAAGCAGAATCTCCTCCCTGTATAATAAAATAAAATTCTCGCGTATATTAACTGATATTTTATCTGGCACTGCCTACACAGATACGATATTTTCTTCCATCCTCTTTAGCTCCTTCAACTTTTTCGTTGGCTCCTGAATGTTGAGTCTTGAATGCTGAATCATCGGGACAGGAGTAAAGAGCCGTAAAAAAGAGCAAGGAGAGCAGAATGGAGAAATAGAAACTGAGTTTTTTTGCAACATATGCATAAAATGTATGTATAAAAACGTCTAGAGAAAGGAGCGTAGAGGAGTAGCTAAAGGAGCTATGAAGAAGCTGACTATTCAAGATGAAGACAAGAAGGTTGGGAATATAATATGTAAGGAACTGCATGCAAAAGTGAATGGAAAGAGGAAGGCTTTGCTACTTTGACTTTGAAGATCGTAAAACAGCTTGATGTTTGCGTCCATCGTAAGTTTATGGATCATAATTTCTGTAACGTGTTGTCTCGCGTCTTGTATATGGCTCTCATTTACATGACATTGACAATCAAAAAATCAAATAGTGTACTGTGTGTGTACATATAGGTTTAATGGAACGTCAAAAGTTGATGAAATAAAATGGTGAAGGAATTTACAGTGAGAGAATTCAAATCCAAATCCAAATGGAAAACCAAAACCTGGGCCACGCTCCTGAGCCATTCATTACAGGAATGTATAATCAACAGTTTTGTATTGACTTTTATATTATTTTTATTATTATTGTACGACCAATCAATAATCATAATCGTGAGCATTATTACTATGGATAATGCAAGATGAACACATGCATGTGTTGTTGCTCTTGACTTTAGTTTTTTTACAGTTGGCTGTATCATAGTGCATTGCCCTATATACCATGTACAAAATCAATAAAAAAACATCAACATGGAAATTTAACGAGACGACGAGACGGTATTTTGTGCGACGTTTCTCATCCTGTATCAGTGTATTATGTTTATTATAACTGCTGTTTGCATATGTGTACGTACAAATGTACAGTCGGTTTGTACAAAATCTTAACGGCCTTTATAATAATTTTGATTGTAGTGTCGATTGCATTACAGTTGTCTGTATGATACAGACTATGACTTTTGAAATATGAGTCAAAGGCCAGTAAATGTCGCAGTATTTAATATTTGACATGCATTTCGTTTACTCTCGCTGCTTTGTACAATAGAATACATCAATCGTTTCAATAAATAATATTATGTATTATTATTGAATCTTTTACGTTTCATCACAATGATACCCTACAAAGAGCGTTTTATATTTAAAATTGTATATTTTTAAAACAGCATAAGCTAATTTTTCTACATTAACTGGGAATATTTTCCACAGTGTTTTAATTCTACGGAGTTTATGCCGCTTCCACGTAAAAAATTGCGTAATAACAAGGGCTCATTTTCAATTTCCATACTGTGTTTACATATACATATAGTGCCCTTGTACTAGTGTATTTCCTTTCAAAGGTGAGGCCGAAGAAAGTGTCAAGTCATGTCGTAAAAAATCTATAAAATAAAATATTTCGCATCATCACTATCAAACTTTATGACGTCGAATGTCAATACAAACATACATGCGGTAGAAATACAGTATCAAGTTTTTATGACCATCACAGCCCAAAAGACCATTCTCTTGCTGTTTTTCTGTCTGAAGGTTAACGATCTTACTCCTACATTTGTGTGTGTGTACCAAAGTAAAATTTCAGCTACTCTAAATTCTAAACAAACTCCGAATCAAGGTCCTAGGTGTTTAATAAAAAATATACAAAAAGGTTCTAGTACGTGCGTACATAATGCGTAGTAATAATAGTATTACGATTACTTCTAACGTGTTTCAAATGCCACAGTAGTCGCGGAGTGGCAAACATACAGTAAAAAAGCTTTTAAGGAATCTTTTCGAATTATTTACACTACAAGAGCCACCACTAAAAAACTGTATAAATTATTATACAACTTGACTGTCCTTTGGTGCAGTATGTCCCGTAAATAAAAAAGTGAAGAGACCAGAGTCAAATATCAGAGAGTTACAGAGAGGTGCAGTAAATGTCTTTCCTTCATGTCAGTTGATCATAAAATAAAGGCAGAAAGGAAATCCGTCACAAACTCTGTTTCAGTCTCTTTCTCTCTGCCTCTCTTTTACTATTCCTTTTGACTGAACTCTGTGCGCTTATCCAAAATAAATGCGTACAGAATACATCATATATTTCAGTATTATATTTATTTTTTCCAATAATTCCATAACACGCTGCCTCACGCCCAGAGAAGCCTTAAAATAGCAACGATTCCATCGTTCAAGCCATCCTAATACCTATAAACTTAGGTACATAAGATGAAATAAAATAAAAGGATCGAGAAACTAGAATTCAAAGAGAAAAAGATAAATGATGAAAAGGAAGAGTTCATCATTTTATTGTTATATGACTTTCCAGAATGTCCTAGTAAAACAGCCCAAGTCAGTTGACGCAATTCGATGGAGAGGGAAAGGGCCATATTTATACTATATCTATTTATATACAGCAAAAAGATATATTTATATCAAAAGTATTCAGTATCGATGCATAAATGACTGTAAAGAATCCTTCCATAAAGGTTAGTGCAGTCAGGGAAACGCTGAATATTTTGGGTTTTACACATCAAAGCTAAATGAAACTACTTAAATCTATTTCTGAGTCTCATTATGGTTCAAAATCATTGCATAAAAAATAAAAATTTTACTAAAGAATACCATTTACCACATCTTTTGCTCTTCTGTAGTTGCACCTACGCTTTTTAAAACCTGTCAATGACTTTGATTTTTTGTGTGGGAAAAAGTCTTAAAGTCCAGCCGTGATCCTGACTGTAATAGAAAAAGGAGCTGAAGGAGAAACTCGATTCTAAACTCAATTCGGATTTCAAGAACTCTCTCAATCTCCATTTCTTTAACTTTTCTCATTTTTTTGTCAGTGTACAAAGGATATAACGGTAACTTTTATAATACTTACTATTCTGGTGTAGCATAGCCAAAGATAACCAACTTATACCGATGTAGAAAACTGATGAGCTTGAAAGAGAACACATCCCATGCAATACTATACATACATATCCAGGTTGATGCGTTGTACTGTACAGTTTGTACACTGTATAGCTATATGACAATAAATACCAGATTCTTGAAGATACCGCTGTCGTAAAATAGCGAGACAATGTCACTCAACTTTTTCAAATCAATTACAGGTACGATTTGAAAATATTTCTTTTCCTTTTTTAGAAATTTGTATTATTTCTTTTATGTGTACTTCTGGGTGTTTTAAAGGTACTTTTTGCTAACCCATAGCCCATCCAAATCTATACACAGTCCATGTACTTCGAATATACTTAACTAGCTACACTTATTCAAGCAATTACTAAACCTACATAGAAATAGCGTATGTACTTCAATTTTTGTAAAAGCAAGTAAGCTTATTAAACAATTTTGAAAAACTCTATTCAGCATCTTTTTTTAAAATAGAAAAAATGGGTTCTTGAAGTTAAGTTCAACGTTTCTTTTTATTTCACTAAATGAAAACATCGCTGATATTTTGTTAAATTTTCGACTATTATGATGTAAATATCAACAGTCATACGTTTTTTATCCTGCGGTTTGATATAAGAAATACCATTGTACACACCCACAAACTTTAATTTTGTTTGTCATTCTTTAGAGAGTATTTACGTGTATGTATGTACATAGTTTGCCCATATATGCAGTTGAGACACAGTGTACGAAGAAAATAGATATATGCGTGATTTTCGGTGTCGTGTTTGTCATTGTGAATTGTGAAGCAAATGTCAAAAGAAGAGCTTTTACTGTACATATACTTATGTACAGATGTTTTAGTATATACGCGAAAGTAAATGGAAATAAAACTGGAAAAAGGCTGAAGATGCCCCTGGAGAAAAATTGAAAGTGAACTCAAAGAATTTCAGGCGTGGCTTGCTGTTGCAAGTCCCAGCCACTCCAACGTAAGCTCCAACTCGACTGAACACTGTCAACCATACCAAACCATTGCATTTCATCAACAGTATTTCCTCTATTCACGGTGAAGATTGTATAGAAGTGTTTACAGGCTTTTAGCCTATTCCTGTGTAATATATTATGTACATACATATCGTATATATAAAATGTACAGTATGCAATTTTGCTTTTTTACATGCATGTTCACACTTTGTATTTCCTTCATTTTTTATAAAAATCTGGTGATCTATCGCATGATGCATGTTTTCTACTTTTTACTTTTTGTATGTTAATGCCAAAGCATAAATTTACTCTTCAAAAATCCACCGGATGACAACAAACAACTCCTCGTGTTTCAGATTGTTTTAACATTTTAAAATCTAAATTAAGGCCTCAAATTTCTTTAATGTATTATGTTTGGGGCACGTATTTGGACTTAAGTTGGATAAAGCCCTACCATGCTATATGCACAACTAATCCAAGACTGCAAGTCATGGGGGATTTTCTAAAATCAGATAGTTCCGATAAAAAGGAAGAGCAATAATGTAATAATGTGTGGGAGTAAAAACTATCTGAAAATTTTCCGAGTCTCGATAAAAGATTAAGTTTGACTCTATTTATGTCGGCAGATTTACAATGATCGGATGTACAAAAATTTCTTCACTTCCATTTCCCTCTCATTTTTGTTTCCTCGCTCTCAAAGAAAAAAATAACGAGGTTTAGTTTCACTAGAAGTTTCAGCCTCATTTTTCTCAATCTAGAAAGATGAAAGAAAATGAGGAAAAAATATCCGAATCCGCAAGTTGAAGTCAAGAGTCAAGACTCCCCAGCTCAATTCAACTGCATGCACTAAACTCGACTCGACTCGATTCATCTAAACCACAAAGTCCATTATATCTGCAATATATTTACATGTAGAAGCCATTAGCACTTTCGTAAATTTTATCATACGTGAATTCTATCTCTGGAAGCTCCGGCTTATGGTGATTTATTTATGCTTCATACCGTCGTTACCCCCATCAATGCAGTTGGCTCTGTGTGTCTTGTTGGTATATAGACTTTGCTTGGCTTGACTCGACTTGGCTTAGAATTTGACTTGGGAAGCCGACGAGAAAAAAGACGAAGGAGAAGAGAACGGCCAATTTATTTGTAAACTTAAAACAACTTGAAGTAAAACGAAAAAGATTTTTTCATTTCAGAGTTTTCCCCTGTCTCTCGGCTCTTTTTTTCTGCAGCGTCTTTGGCGTGGATAAAAGTTCGAAGGCAATCCCGCATACAAATTACAATCCAGATATATGCAATATGTATGCATCAACTCTATGTTATACTAAAGTATGTTTACTTTACAGTGCGTATTTTTGCACTTCTTTCATATCCACATCCTTTCGATAGCACAGGCTTTGGCTTAAGGTCTTTATATTTTCGTTTGAGCATGTATAGAAACCCACGAGCTTTCTCGTTCTCGTATTTATCCTTCCTAGGCTTAGGCTTAGACTTTATCCACCATAAATGTATGCACTATAGAGTTTTCTTCGTGCTCATGACTATCTACCATGTTATTGTACAGTAGGCAGTATGTTGACTTTAGTACGTAGTCAGTGCGCGGAAAAGAATTGTACAACGAGCTTTTTTGTCCTTTTTGGAAGGAGAAATAGAAAAAAAAATCCCCTCAAGACTTGCAGCGAACGCATAACTTGACGTTCACGTTCAACTTTAACTCCTTCCTTCTCCAACTTTTTCTGCACACTCCAATATCAACGTTTCCTCTTTCTTCTACTGGTATTTGATCTTATTCATGTACATATCAAAGATTTTCTAGCTCGCGTGTATGGGTATGTGTGTGTATGCAAGATTGCTGCCTGGAAAGTGTTGCCTAGACTTTGTGTAGGGTAGGCATGAGCACGGGACAAATTTTTCCATAATGTACCGTCCTGGATTCGAAACTAATAGCAATGCATAGTAAAGATTAATTAAAATGTAAAAATGGTTTTATTTTGGTAGAAGGACATGGTATTCAAAGCAAACACAAACAGTCCTGTTTTCGAATTTAAAAACCATACCGTACACAAGTTATACACACATATATTTATAACTCATGTACAAAATCGAAATCGGAAAAGTTCCAAGATGGGATGCATTAAATTGTCCCATGTTCATGTCTACTGTAGAGTGCCAGATTGTGTTTTCTGCAGGGTTTCCATTTCATTCAAGTCGGGCCAACCAAAAGAGAGGAAAAAGGGAGAGTTAGAGTGTCTGCGTTTGAGGGAGGGAGAGAGCCTTAAATCGATTGACGAATTGTAAACTGTACATGCATAAAGGCTTGATCGCTGAAAGTGACTTGCTTCTTGCTTCGCTCAAGAACCAAGATGATTCCAACTGAACAGCTAGCAAAGAAAAACAGGGATAAATTCTTGTTGTCGCCCTGAATCCAATATTTAAGAGAGAGGCTATCCTTTTTTGAGAAATTCTATTACAAAAAACTAGGATTTTTTATTTTTATCTTTCCACAAAAAAGATTACAAATTACAAGATTAGAATTTTTCCAAATAGTAACACACATCCAAATAGTAGCACATTTCATAGATTTTACCATTTGATTTAATTACTTGTACACACTTTCTATGTTTAAAAACTCAAACAGTAGTACGGTCCCACTATTTGGAGCAATTCGGTGTTTCGTTTTACATTTTGATTATGTATGCAGTACAATTTCGAAATGTTTTTAAAACTTAATTACAGTGCAGGATTTTTAGAAAAAACACTTTAGCTACAATTTTTGAAACTATTAGTAAAACGAAGGAAATAATGGCGGTGTTTTTAAATCTTTGATGTTAGCTAACGGAGTAAAATGGAGACCTTGATATATTGGACGTTTCTCTGTTATATAATTATATATCCTTCGCTGCATACTGATATTAGTGTATGTTTCGAATATATAGATGTTCATCATCATCAGCTAATAGACTATATACATTTATGCGTAGGGACTGGAAGAAATTACTATGTGCATATTGTACATATTTACACAAAAGAATATAGGGGCAACATTTGACTAATATAATGTTAAGTGATGTAATGTACTGTCGAGGGGGACAAAATTCAGGCAGATATAATCAAACACAAGAGGCATACACATTACACATACACACATGCAATGAATTAGTGAGAGTAAAAAGACACAAGAAAATTATTTACGAGGACACTCATTATTATTATTACGCAGTAAATATGACTCTCAATGCAATTCTGGTATTTCATAAATGTTCATCCCCTCTTTTACTCTAGCATATTTTTACAAATCCATGATTACAAACTTCAAATATAAATTAAACCGCCTTCGCAATTCTGATCAATATGCCTTCACCATTGTATAACCTATATAATATTTGTATTCGTATTTGCTTCTAAAAAAGTATATCTTTAAAACTAAAACCAATAGCCCACACTGAAACCGTTTTGCTTCATACGGCAAACAGTTTTTTAATTAAGAAATTTAACTGAAAGGTTAAATAACTTACCAAGTTTTTGTTTTTCAATCAAATCACCGTTCGGTAGGCTTGAAAACTCTTTTGTGTAGTCAGCATCCATTTCCACGTACAAGTTGCAAGCTAAGGTAAAAAGACAAAGTTTTAAAATGTATCAGTATTTAGCCATATTCACATAAGACTATATGCTGCACGTGTAGCATACTGGACCTACATTCTATATACCGTGTAATGTAGTCTTTAGTACATACGGGAAGAGCCCTATAAAAATAAACATATTTGTTGTCTCTGCACTTCTTCCACAGCTCAGTTAAACACTCAACGCTACTCAATTCAGTCACAGTCCGCAGAGCTGAAGTTGAAAGTGCAAGCAAAGTTGTAGAGAGATAGAGAAGGAGAATGAGAAGTGAGAGTAAGAGTGAATGAGAAAGAAGAACAGTAGTAATAATATAAAATACCTTACCTCGACACCACCAACACACACACACACACAGGCAAAACATTCACATTCTCACAAACACCGGCACAGTGCAGAACAGTACAGTAGGTACACTATCGCAATAACTGTAGACCAATAGACTTGGCATTAAGATGAAATTCACTCGAAATAAATGGCTAAAATTCACATTGCGCTCAAAAAGAAGTGATCTTGATGAAACTCAAAATGGCTCCATGACGCTCACCCTGAGCACTTGAATCGGCTGTCGCCCTTCCCTATCCGCAGTATAGCCGGCCTTATGCAAGACCTTCCGCCTCCTATATACACACATACAATAGTAATGTAGTCCGAAGCCCTAACCCTAAATGTATCGGGAGAGTTATAGTGTATACCTTTTTTTAGTTCCCATCAACGCATCCTCTCTGTCTATATGTACATGTACATGTCTAAATACACATTCTTACATAGAGATTTTCAAAGGCTCAAACTGAAATTACAGTAATATTATCATATTATGCACATTCTTTTTCTTTTCCCTTAGTTTCTATTTCTATTTCTCCATTTTTAGATACATATGCTAGGACCTTGCAAGGAGAAAGAAAACAGTATCTGCTTGTATCGCTTGACTATGTATCTATATACATACATTCTACCCTGTTGTCTGTACGTTCCAGTACCCTCCAGTATAAAACGCCCATTTCCCCATTGTAGTGGATGACGATGGCCACACTTATTAGCTCGAAATGTGTGTGTGTAAGCACGAACTTTGAGCTTTGAGCCTAACTGTAAGTGGACATGAAATGGATCCTAAATATTCTCATAAACTGTCCTTGGTATTCTTTTTCTTATCCCTTTTCTTTCCTTGCTCTTGCCTCTTTATTTACTTCACCCTTTGTAATGTTTAGCAAACTTATCAATGTTTAGATTAGCAAAAATTCTTGCTTATTTACCCTTTTCTCATTTCATAATATAATATACAATAATAATAATGATGGGACTGCCTCCTGTAGATTACTAATCGTGAATGGTATCTCTATGAAACAAGTAAGATACTAAGGTTTTATTATGTAGATATACGATAGTGTACTATGTGCAAGGTATAATATACCCACCCAATGTGGATATACTATGTATATTGTAGCTGGAGTAATAAAACTGGTCGTATTGTTTGTGTAAAACACCGTGTAAAATTTTTATGTGTCTCGGATTATGTGGTTGTGAATTACCTCATAAACTCATCATTAGGTAATAAACATAATCATAATTCTTGTCATGCCATTATATTATTGTCATTATGGATAGATTGACGTGCCTAAGGGACACCGCAAATTCTAATTCCAATTCGAAAAAACTTTCTTTTTACTTTTACTTTTCTCTCGCGCAGGTAAAGCCTTTTGCTGCTAATTACAAACACAGTCTTATTATTAGGACCATTTATACATATTTAGTATTATTTACATAGTTTCTGTTGCTTTGCTCTAAATAATAAATTACATACATTAACAAATTCATGGACTTACATCGAATTTATTTAAAAAAATATTCATATTCTGCAACTAAATTCTAAATTCTTGAGTGATTCATAATTTATATAGTTTTATACCAAATACTCATCTTACATCATTGTAATATCAAGTAAGTTTTGTGTCGTGTCCAACAGAAAAGGTCATATTTATCAAAAGACAAATATTAAGCTCATCTTTCAGACTTTTCTGAACACCCATGTATTTGTTTACACGTGTTTTGCCTTTAAATTCTTATTCAGTGCAGCTACGATGCATAGTTTTTTTTTCGTTGAGTTCCTCCTCTTGCCTACATTTCCATATTCCTGGGCTAAATTGTGGAAGATGTCAAGACGTGTGACAAGTCTAGCTGAGAAAAATGACACTCACTGTATCCATTCTGAATAGATTCTCAGTCCTAATTCGTCTTGTCCTGTTTTGTCAACCCAGCCTGGTGCAGAGTACTAAACACAGTACAAAAACGAGTACTACAGATAGACAAACCAGGCCATATCAGCAACCTGAAGTGGTCTTCACTCTTCCTTCTTTTAATCTGTGTTTTTGTGTTTTTGATTCCGAGACTTGTTCCAAGCTCGAAATTCAAAGCTGCAGTAGTATTGGTACAGTGTAGAAAACTGGTAACTATCTTGGGTATATCTGCGTTCTCCATTGCTGGAGAAGTTGTCGGTATGTAACCCAACATAGAACAGTATCAACTTCAATCAGTTTAAAATGCATGTGTATATGACTGCATACGATATATGTATAGGTATGTCTATACAATTTGTGGTATAACTCTGTCTGTTCCTTCGTATACCGCTCGGCTAGTCTCTTGTCAAGATTTATGACCATATTTTATCATTCACAATCAAAAGAGCTCCTCGCGAAACAAGTTTTAATTCATTCCCTCTACATTTTTTAGTTCTTTCTTCTTTCTGGCTCTGGAATCTATAGCAATCAGAAAAGAGTGCTGGAGAAGATATGGACATGGAAAAGAAATGGCCGTAGCACAAAAATACTAGAAAAATTCAGAGGGAACGACTTTTGTAGTTACGTTAAATGTTAAATGTGTAACAAATGGTTATTCGGACGTGTGTCTCTGGTAAATATACTTGTGATAATGATATTAATAATATCATTTCATAGCACGTAATAATATAAAATTCAAAGGTATATGAACTACGTATCAAAATCTGAGAAAATGCTAGATAAGTGATCATACACTCTGCACAATACATATGTATATGCATGTCGTACATATTATGTATAAAGTACATACGTTGGTAAGTCATCATGAAATGAAATTCGACACATTGGAAACAAGACTCACTTGTCAGACTGTACGTCGTACTAGGTTTCAGGCAAGTGCGTTGAAAAATTTGAGCGTTTTAAAAAACTGCATTTTGTTTTTTCTGATTGTTCATAAGAAATTAAAGCTCAAAGTGGATAAAAAAGATTAAATTCATAAGGAACGCGATTTAATTTTAGGTCTAGCGGTTACCTTGTCGAAATATTCAAAATATTTGAAAACTTTTACAGAAAGCGACATCAGTGGAGAATGTATAACTACAGTTTTTGGTTCACGGAGATACTGGAGTCGATTCCCGACTTTTCATATCGATCTGGGTATTCAAAGTCCGATACTTGAATTTCTCGGGCAGCTCATAGTATTGTCTCTCATTTCCCTATTCGAGAAGGGATTGGGCTGGAACCTAGAGCATCACCTACTTTTGTAGAAACACACACATTGTGACTATTACCTTGTGGCGTTATGACGAACTGCATTTCATCATGACTTACCTACATACAAGGCAAAAGCACGAAAGTGGAGAATGAGCAAAGCAAGCTACATAGGTGGCATAATTGCAAAGATAAATCAAAGCTGCCATATAATAATTCTAAAGATTCTTGCGAGTCCACGCAAACCAAACCATAAGCAAAGTCAGAGCCAGAACCAAAACCAAAAACTAAAGTCAAGAGTGAAGCATTTTATTGTAAAAGAGTGAGTGCAGAACCACCGACGAGTTTTTTATCCTATTTCATTCTGCTTTATTTCCTTCGTTTCTTCTCCATGCTGAAACTTATGCCGTGAATATAAAATGTTAGCTCAAAATTGGATTTCAGTGTAGATTTGGACTTGGACTCTTTTTCTTCTTCTACTCCTTCTTTTTACTTTTAGTCCCGCACCCCGCATTTATTTTTCATAATGATAATAAGATGAGTGCATGATTCGAACATTTTTTCCAGCTCTTTCTCTCTCTGCCTGTCTACAAAACTTGTTCATCCTGCTGTTGGCTGGATGAAATGAAGTTTGCTGACTGGTTGCATTGCACATCCTGTACATTTATGCTACGTATTCTGTAGAATGTCAAGTCAAAGAGTCTCAGCAAAAGCAAATCATATTTTTTACACTCTCTTCAACTTGAAAGTATACATGTATAATGTATAGGTATGGACATAGGCATCAGACTATTATGCAATGCACATTCATCCATGTACATACAGTTTCCTCATTGTAATTGGGATAATATGCAGATGCGAATATACATATCCATACATGCTTATACATGTACCAATTCTAAAATGTACCGACAATTATGTATGATGGCTGATGCATAAGAATTTTGAAAAGTGTAAAGTGTACATTGTACATGCGTCTGTGTGTTCTTGGTTGTATAAGCTCAAAGCCTGCTTGAGTCACAATGAGTAAACATAGAAAAAGAATTGGAGCCCCTCTAGTCTGACACACAATTCATAAATCATTTAATTCCCTTTAGGAAGTTCAACTTGTGTGTGAGGAATGAGAGTTTAATTGTATTGTGCTGTTTTTTCTTCAAGCATAAACGTACATGGTACATACAGATAAGTAAGTAAGTAACTATTGGATGCTGATGGAGGCAAGTGAACACGTTGTGTGCTGTATGTTTCATATGTACATTTTCTTGCTTTATGACGTGCTGGATTTCAATTTAAATATGAATTAAATGAATGTAATGTGGAAAAGATGTCATAAATTCAACTAAGCCACAAAAATAAACTACTGTATATTTTGATGGCATTTTTATTTATGGAATACTAATAACTCTATAGACCACAGCGACATAGTCCATGTATGGGCTGTATAGCACCATGTGCCAAGGTTTTCCTAGGAATTTACTATATGATGCAGCTACAAGCTACATATATCTATGAGGAATCTTGTAAATTTATCTACATTATGGCCACGTAATATGATGTAACTCACGGATAAAATATACCGAGCTCATAAATCTCCACGGGCAGTTTGAGGCTGATCCCACTTTGGAGATTATTATCTAAAAGCTCATACGTATACGCATAGATGTTCATATGGATAGAGAGTTAAAAATCTGCATAAGGAAATATTTTTGAACTGGAGAAATTCCTTTCTAAAAACAGCTTTTCAGTTTCCACAGTGCCGATTCACCGTAATATATACAATGTACAGCAAATACATGCATTGTGTGTATAAACAAAATTTATGTAGGCATAGTGTGATGATTGATCTAGACAATTTCCATATTTCTTGGAGCTTGAGAAAATGCAAAACGCTTTTCTACCCTGGAACAAAACAATTAAATTGCACAACAGCTCCAAGTTTTTCTCAAAATTCAATCCAAAATTGTTCTAATAGCTTTTGTCACGCGATCCACAATTCCAACATGGTTCGAGGAAGAATGAATAATTGTAATAGTAATGATAATATAATAATAATGATTTCACTTGTGGAAGAAAATAGTTTGATCTGAATCTAAAGCTAGGGTGTATTTCCGAGGCTAATGAAAAATGTTCAACATTTTGAAGCATTGAAGTAGAACATGTGGCAGTGAAATATTATGCTCTTTCGAAATTCGTCATAGGCTACATTCCCCGTCCTAGAAATGTGTGCCATACTTGCATGTACGAGAAGCGGGTTGACCAAAGGCAAAGTTAAGACAAATGTTGAGTTCAAGAACGGTGCATGCGAGTAATGTGTGTGAAATAAGAATAAATATCCATATGGAGGAGAAATATAATAGGAGGTTCATTCATTTGAATTTTGGAAAGAAGGGAATTGTTCCTCTTTTGTTTGTGCTACTGAATCTGAAAAGCTGTTCTACACTGCTTGTTATTGTGTCTGCTGCTCAGGTGGCAATTATGAGATATGATGCTGTGTGTTGCACTAGGAAATTTTCATATTGTCTTTGCTTTGTGTACTTTTTAGAGCCAAAGAAAATTACCCATACCCACAACGTCACAACGCCAAAGCTCTAAATTGAAACAGCAACTATGTAAGACAGAGACTGGTTGTCGAGCAATTATTCTTATTTTCCTCCTAGCCGTAATATTCGTTATTCGAAATTCATTTTCATATTTGAGCTGTGGTAGTTTCTAATTTGTTAATTCAAACGTTCATTTTCATTTTTAGACTCATGAGTGCAATCTGTAGTTGTTTCTTGTTCCTTAAGACTCCAGTAAAATTTCTCCATGGTTAATATAAAGTCAGTGTTTAAATGTGTCTCTCTGTATTCTCGGTTTCGATGTTCATGCATTATACCTCCAATTAAGAGAGCTGCTTATTTCAATATCATTTTAGCATTCAGGCTCGGGATCTCAGACAAAAAACATTTCCCTGTGTTATTTGACGTAATTTTCAGGATACTCTATTATCATATACGCTGTAATCGCTGTAATGTTATGTGAGTTTTTGGTCCGAGTTAGTTCGAACGCTTTCAAAATGAGTTAAGTTCTCTCTCAAGAATTTGTCATTTACGTTTTGAGCTCCTGTTCCTACTTATGCAAATGAATATGCAAAGTCCTGATGTCTAATTCATATATGCAATCCTGCCTCAAACTTAGAAACGAGTTGAGTAAAACAAGCAAGTGTAAAACACAAAAATTCTTTATTTACTACCGTCAATATGGCGAAGCTGGGAAAGTTCTTACACTAGCAAATTAAATTTGTTACACAGAAAGATTTTGAATCTCTGTCTGATTTTCGAACCTGAAGTATTTTGAAAAATGTGGTGTGATTTGTCAATAATAACAACGAACTAGAAAAATAACTAAAGATGATCGGTGAGAAAAATACACGAGCACAGTAAGTCAAATGGAAATTATCCTGATGGCACCTTTCCTCGCCTAATGCTCAAACAATCGTTAATATTTTTTCAATGGTAATTCTCGGCTTTAATGATAATCTCATGAGTGCAATAATGGGCCATTTTCCAACTATTTTTTCTAGTTTTTTTTCATGTTTGTGACTTTCGACTCTTGCAAATCCATATGAAAATAGGTGAATCGTTCTAAACTCAACTTATTTTTATCCCTTGATGTATCTACTATTCCCATTTGTACATTCAACTTTTGAATGAAATTCGACAACTTTTGTTGTTTTACTCAATGCTCATTTTTATTCTGTATACGACTAAAATGGTAATGTGTATATGTATGCTTTCTCCGTGTTGTTGTTTGTCTTTGTTATGGCTGTGCAGCATTCTGTTTCAGGATAACTTGGTTGTGTAGGTTCTGTATTCTATAATGTATACGTAAGACTGGTGCTTTGTACATTTTAGCTTTGTCTGCGTGTCTCTGTTTATGTTCGTAATTATTATTCGATTTTATACATTGCATATGGAAATATTATCATGTCCACGTCCGTGCTTAGAGATGCATGAAATTTGTACGTGCTGGCATATCCACATCTATACCATATCCATACTTTAATGTGATGTCAAAAGTTATGTGATGCAAAGTAGCGATTCTATATAGAGGAAGCTTAATTTTTTTGCCGAGCAAGTCAGCATGTTTTATTCATATAGGTCATAAGATCAAATATCGTATTCTGTGCAAATACATTACAGCCGTACAGTCACAGACCTAATTCATTCACTCTGAGCTTTTTTTAGACTTTAACTTCTTCAAACTTTAACTTGAATGGAATAAGAATATTTTTCTGACTACTCCGTTTTCTGGTTATAGGCAGTAAAAAAGCCTGTTTGAAATGCAGTATGTTGTGTTGTGTCGTCTTTTAGTACTAATATTGTTGAAAAATTGAAGTAACTGTAACAATTATGATGATCGGAAATTAGAGTCGCAAGACACCCATTCTTCATGTTGGGTCGTTAGCAAAATTAAAATTGGTGCAATTAGGAACTTGGTCGTCCTTTGGTGAGAGAAAAGCGAAACTTGATATTATTGAGGTTGGGAATTTTAGTAAAGAATTAATTATGGATTTTCTATGCTGCAATTTTGAAATTGTCTTTAAGTTCGTTTTATTGATGCTGGTTTGATGGTTTGTTTGTTCTTGAGCACTGAAATATTTTTCCGGTTTCTTCAAAACAGCATTAAGCTTCTATCACTATCAAAAAAATTAATTTAATGCTGAGCATCGCTAATACACTTTGAAATGCAAACGTTTAAAGCAGCGGGCTTTTTCATGAATTATTGAGACAAAGGG